>RJWH01008754.1:0-27843 GCA_004363575.1 Solenodon paradoxus
TATATATATATATACATATGCTCTTTAAAAGATATGCTTATATTTCTTACATACTCTTTTTTTTTTTTTTTTAAGAAAAGGCACAGGCAAGAATGGAGGCAGGCAGGCAGGAAGAGAGGAAGAAGGAGCACTTTATTTTATTTAGTTTTCATCTTGGTTGTTCCCCTCTCCCTGACTCCGAGTTGCAAACCTGGGTCCTTGGGATGTACACGGACTGTGCCAACCCGAGGCCACAGCTGTAACTGCTAAGCTGCACGGGCACGCCATACACATACTCTTTTATAAGCTACCTTTTTTTCACCCCGGACCCTAGGTGGTGAACCTGGGTTCACAGGATTTACATGGTCTGCACCTTAGCTGCCTTAGCCACCTGGGTCACAAGTTCACCTTATATGCTACTTTCTTAAAGAAGGAGAACACCACAGTGTTCATGAGCGTGATCTCAGAGTAGGTGTCAGTCATGAGTGACTGCATTTTCATCTCTTGTCTAAATTTTCTATGATAAGTATCTTTTATCAGCAGGAAAGGAAAAAAAAAACTTTAAGAAGTGAAAAAAGAAAATATTAAAAGGAAATATTTGGGTTTGACCCCACAAAAATATAAAACTTCCACACATCCAGGCCATGCCCTGGTGACTTAGGTGCTGAGCTGGCGGCTATGCTGTGAAATACATAAAACCCAAAGACCTGGGTTTGAAACTCAGGGCTGGGGGAACAACCAAAATAAATATAAAAAAAGATAAATAAAAAGTGCTTCCTCCTTCTCTTCCTTCCTTCTTTGCTTGAAAAGTGCCTCTTCCTCTCTTCCTTCCTCTCAAAAAAAAAAAAAAAAAATCAAAAATAGTCCTCTTCCTCTATAAAAAAACAAAACTCCACAGTTCCAAAATTGTATAAAATAAAAAGCTGACACAATAACAAAAAAAAAATTTACTCTATATAGAACTCTTTTTTAAGAGGAAGGAAGAAGGGAAGAATGAAGGCAGGCAGGCAGAGAGAGAAGAGGAAGAAGCATTTTTATTTATTTATTTAGTTGTTCATTTTGGTTGTTTCCCCCCATCCCTCACCCCTGCCCCCATCCCAGGCCACAAAGCAGGTCCTAGGGATGTAGGAGGACTACGCCAGAGCCATAGACTTAACACCTGAGCCACCAGGGTGCACTCTATGTGGAACACTTACCGATAAATAAGAACATGGTAACTGACAGGAGCAAAGAATTTACATGCCCCCTGCCATGAAATATAAGCGTAGATAAGGGAGTGGGAAAGCTGGGTAAAGGGGGTCAGTTATATGGTATAGGAAAGAACTGGACTGCTGGTGATGAACTCAATGTATTATACGTCGATGTTCCTGCAATAAAACACTTTAAAAAATGAATTAACCGAAAGACATTTTAATTCTAAACTGAACTGTTTTAAAATAAATACTTTTTTTGCAGGGGTGAGAAAATATAAGTGTCTAAAACACGAAAAAATATTCAACCTCAGTTAGTAATCTCTCCAAAAATGGACAATAAACCACAAGAGAGGCAAGATGGTATTGTGACGCTGTCAGTGGGTCTTCACAGCTTGATAATCTGGATTTGAACTGGAGATTTATCGATTTACTAGCTATGTACCCTATAGCAATTATCTTCAGCTTTTCTGAGTCTCTCCTCACCTATCGAATACAGGAAATAATACCTGCAGAGTTGTTTTAAGGATTAGAAAGAATGCACTTATAAATGCATAAGACTGGTATGTGTACATGTCCAATAAAGGAATTTCCCTTTCAAATAATGGATGGAGCCAGTCTCTTTGGACCGTCCAGTAGGGAAAACAGACCTTAATAATCCTTCAGAGAGCATGTTCAATATCCTAATAGGGGAAGTACAGAGTGTCAAAATACCAAACATAAAGTGACCACAGACCTTTCTGAGAAAGAGATGTTTAAGCTGAATTCCACAGGTGAGTATGGCAAGCAGAATACAGAGAGAGGAGTAGGCAATCTTATTTTCCATACATAGTTATATTATCTCCCATTCTACTTACATTTCCTGCAATGCAACTTTGACTCTCCTCCCTTCCAGAGACAGGATCTGTGTCCCCTCCCCTTGAATCTGGTAGGCTTGTAACTGTAGTGGGAGTGACACTATGTGACTTCTGAGGCTAGTGTTTTGGGGACTATTGCTTGCAGAACACAACCACTATTCTGTGAGGAAGCCTGAGCAGCCCATTAATAACCAACCTCGTGAGAGCGCCATCTTGAAAGTGATTCCTCCAGCCCTGGTCACGCTGCCCCAGCACACCCACATGGAGCAGAGCTGAGCCAGTCCCAAAGGGCTCTCCCCAAATTGCAGCATCTCGAGCAAAGTAAATAATTGCTGCTGTTTTAAGGCAGTGGGTGTTAGACTGGTTGCAACGCAGTTACAGATGATTAGAAAGGAGGAGAAAATATTCTACACATCAAAGGATGCATGTGCATGTCCAGAACCCAGGGACAAGGGGAACAACTCCTCTTCAGCCTGACTGAAAGCCAGCCACTTTCGGGAGAATGGCTCTAGAGGTGGGCAGCAGTCAATCATTTCTCTGCCCTTTACAGAAGTCAGGACTGTGATCTCCAGGAAATAAGACAACTGAAGAGTTTGAAGCATGACCTCAACACGATCAGAATTGTGACTTTTCAAAGATCACTCAGGAAACCAGTGGATGAAAGCCAGTGAAAGTGTGTAATAGTCAGACAACTAGTAGTTCTTCAGATGAGAGAGTAATGAGGTTGTGTTTCTACTATCCAGCCAGGAAGACCTTGAGTGATGATGAACCACTTTCCTTCTACATGTTCCTCAAGGTGCTCCAGGTGTCTGTGGCCCTAATCTCCAGCTCCAGGTTCCCGAGACAGAGGGACATGGTTCACCCGGTGGAAGAATATCTTTCTCACTGCCTACAGAGGATGTGCTCACCATCCCTGGCCTCCATACACAAGGAGACCACCCAACTAACCCGGGCTCCGTCTCTTTGACAGACAGTATCTTTAAAGAAGACTGGCAGGGCCACCTCTGAATGCTGGCTCTGAGCCTTCCCTCGTACTGCCTCCCCACTTACCCACTCGCCTCTCTTCCCTCATTCTCCTTCTTCCTCTTTAACTAGAGAAAAACTGTCTCCTGTAGTGTAAACCATGTGTCTAAGCCAAGATCTTAACTCATTTGTGGTCTGTTGAGACACTGGAGAACTCTGTCTGCTGCCTTCATCACAGAGCAACAATACCTCTGACATGCCCCGCTGGCCTTCCAGAGAAGGCCACTTGGACATACTACACATACATCCCAAGGACACGGGTGCAAGACCCAGAGCCAAGGGGAACAACCAAGATGAATAACTAAATGAAAATGAATAAAATGCTCAATAAAAATAGTAAATCCTTGGTCTTCTTGCCTGCGCCTTTCCTTTAAAAAAGAAAACCTTCCACAGACCCAGGTCCCACTGCCAAATAACACTGTGGTGCCCTCCAGAGAATGAAGGGGATGGAAGCATGAAAAAAGCAGAGGGGGTCCCAGGGGGCAGCCTGAAAGAGAAGGATGGGCCGCTCCCTGGGAGTCTCATTGGAAGGCAGATGAACAGCTTTTTTCCTGACCTTTTTTTCCCCTCCTCAAGGTCCTCTCCAGTGACACTCTGCCTGTCACTTGAAATCAAATCTTAGTCTGGCCTATCTGCTTGCTGTCAGATTCCTGTTACCCAATTCATTGCCATGAGCTGCCATTAGGAAGCCTGTCAGTACCTGTTAGAAAACCTGGACTAACATGAAGAAAACATTCACAAATATCAACATGGAGGACTGTGCATCAGGATTCCAGAAAACACTGCATCATGCTCTCTCTAAGAATGCTTCTGTAATATACTCCTCTTTTATGACGCAGCCTTCTCTTCCTCTTCCATCTCCTTCCCCTCCTGCATTCTTTCACGTCATAGAAAAAAATCTCCATCAATGAAGAAATAAGACAAAAATTGACCTGAGGCTACACTAAGAGGCATACATGCCAAGATGGAGGTGAGAATCCTATTGTCATCAGCATTTATTTTTCCTATCACAGGATAGCGTACTAAAATTTGTTTCCAGTGATAATCTTCCCCTGAAGTAATCTCAAAACCAGCTGTTAGTAGGCAGGATATAACATTAAAGAAAATACCAGGAGGAGAGAGAGGGGAGCCTACAATAAAGTTTCATTTCATTATTAGATGATGATGGTGGCTTAAGCTGGGCTGGGAGCAAAAGTGGGCTTCATCCTTTTAAGAGATATATAGACAAAGAAAAGCAAATCCAAGGTTGAGAAGACCTCAGATCCTCATGAATCCTGGTGAAGTTTAGGCTACGAAACCACCGTCTTCCAAATATGGAGAACTAGAAGACGGAACAAGGACCAAAGTGGGGGAAGTGAGTTACCAGATCATTTTCAGCTCCGTATATGGATGAACTTCTTAGTAGCAGGAAACCTTCATAAGAGGAAGAATAATAGTAGTGATTATTTCCCTATAAAAATTCCAGCTAAGCATTGCCTTGAATTCTCTTCACATTCATATTATTTAATGTTTGAATTTTACATACATGCAGGAAAATCTATAAAATACCAGCTTGAGAAACAGCATCCTTTGGTGACACAGCCCTGTCCACAGTGGGGAGGGGCCATTAGGAGCAAGCAAATCCTTGTCATGCTAGGATCCTTCAGTAGAGCTTGATGACAGGGCCTATGAGGCACCCGCTAGAATGCAATGTATCACATCTATTTCTCTGTCTCTTTTATCTGTGCGGCATTCTGTACTTATTTCTGTAGATAAGGTTTCCCTGATGTAAACACCTTTGTGTCAGGATAACAAGTTTCACAGAATAGCCCTGGGTGCTTACCTGAGAAACTGGACTTCCATCAGTTGTGATCTCAACACTCATCAGATTTGTCAAAACTCTAGGGTAAACTTGTGTTGAGGTCTAGAGTTCAGCCTACTGGGTTGGAGCTGGGTAGGGAATGCAGAGGTTTTCCCCAGAGTTATAGGCATGAGTAACAAGGCCCAAAGAGAGTGACACAAGAGTTGCAGGGCCAGTCTGCAAGTCCAAACACAGCCCACAGAAGAGAGAGAGCTACAACTGGTCTTAGCAGAGCATACTCCTGCATGAAAGTCCCTCAGTCCCCCAGAAGAGTAGCAATCCCAGGAGGGAGCAGTAAACAAGCCCTGGGTCCTGGAGATGGAATTTCAGGAGGTACCAAGGAGATAGTGAAGCTATTTAGCTGTACCCACAGGCTGACGAGATATTCTATTTTGATGGAGCCCTTCCAATTATTTTCTGTGAGAAGGGTAGAAGGGAATGCTGCTTGCTGGGAACAAGTCGACTCTCTGCAGGGGTGCTGCCAACCTGGTGTCTGTCTGGCAGCTGTAAAAAGGAAGTAGTGAGCACCAAGAGTTCTGCACCAATGTGCTAGTGGTGGAGAAGGCAGGCACTTACCCCAGTGGCTTTCCCACAATGGCGGCCTCTAGTGCCAATACCAGGAGGCAGCGTCTCAGTTCACAGGGATGCTAGCCCTCTTGCCACCCCACACTGAGGCTCCTGGCTCATGACTGAAACCAGTTCCCAGGTATGGGAGTGCTTGCCAGGGCTGAAAGCCCTTTAGCTCCTCAGAGTGCTGGTTTCGCTACTCTCTCCCTGTGAGCCAGTCTTCTGAGCCAGAACAGCTTCTCCTACAGTTTAAAGAGGTGGTGTCCCTTCTTCTTGTGGAGATGTCCATCCCATTTCTTTTCAAAGATCGTAGTTGTCAAATAGATCTTAACAGTCTTCCATCTTGGAACCCACCAAAGATAGCTGAACTTTAAAATTTTTTGTTTGCAAAGTCTTTCCCCAGAGCTTAGGAGCATAACCAATATCAGATGGCATATTATTATAAATAGTTCAACCTTGATGGCATAGCATCCTGGAGACCCCAGTGTGTGAGTTGGGGGCTGAGTCAGGGGCTGGAGAAAGTTCAAAGAGACAAGAGGTCAGGGCTAGTCCCAGGAGGAAAGTCAGTCAGCTCATTCTTATATATCACACAAGTCTAAGGAATATGAGGCAAGACGTTGAGTTCATTCTTTATTCACTCACTCACTCACGCATTGCTTCATTCCACAAACATTTATTGAGGATCTGTATTCACCAAGCCCAGAGCTCTAGGAACATCCCATCTAGATGGAACAAGGACTTGAGAGGCATACACTATGGCAGGAATGTGTTAGTCAGAACTTTTCCCTTTGCAAGTGGCCAAAACACACCTCCTAGCTTTAGCAAGATGGAAGGTTTATTGATGCACATATTTGGAAGAGCAGAAGTGATGTGGACATCAGGCAGGACTGGATCTGAGGTTCATGGCATTCTTGAGATTCTCACATTCCATCTCCATCCTGCCTCTCCATGGGGGTCTGCCTCCTCTTCCTCCACAGCAGGTGAGTTTCCCCATGGGAACACAGCTGCTCTCTTCCTTCTGTCTCAGGATAAAAAATGCCCACAAGGACTCTAATTGGCCAGGTGTGGGCAAAGCTGTGTCTGGACTGGTCCCTGCAGCACCACGTGACTGGAAAGGAGAGGAAGGCAGATGCTTTCCCAGAAAAAGAGGTGAACAAGAGGCAAGAGGGGCTGGTTAGCCTATAACATCAGATGTCCTCCCCCAGAATGCAAGCATGGGAGTTAGGCTCAAAGGAAACTCAAAGGTTTCAAAGATGCTCACACAGTTGTTAGGCTGGCCCAGGGACAAAAGCAGCAGCGGCCATGCCCAGGAAAACGGCAGCCAAGCCCGGGAAAAAGGTGGATGACATCAGAATAAGGGATGCAACCCCCACACCTGGATTCACAGGGCCAATCCCCAGTCGCACATAGGAAGACCGCAAAATTCCTTTGCTTAAAGAGCCCGCTCCCCTTTGTTCAAGCGCGACTTCCCAGCCCGCGACTTCCCCAGGCCCATTTTGCAGACTTGGGAATTTCGCCCGGGTGCGCAGAATCCAATAAAGCCCTGACTATTCGACTTTTTTGTCTGATTGACTTTTTCTCCTCGCGGAGCCCAGAAAAACCTTACAACAGTGTCAAAGGAGGAGTGTCTCAGGTGTGTTATCTACACACAATGGGAGGAGGGGTGAGGGGCAGGGCCACAGACCAGGAGGCTGCAGGTAGGTGGCCTTCTGAAGTCAGTCAGTGCCACCTGAGTGGAGAGTGGTAGGGGAGGCAGGGAGAGGATTGTGGGAGAGGCGAGGAGTCAGGCAGGACCCTGACTGGGGAAGGAGCAAAGCTGGATTAAGAGTGGTGTCCTGCAGGTATGTGGTGCCCATCAGGACACAATAACAAGACTGTGCAGTGGTGTCTGGGCAAGACCACGTGAGAGAGGAGCGGGACCATGGCCAGCCTGGGAGAAGTGCAGGCAGGGACCAAGTCGCGGTCAGCTGGAGTGTGCCAGCCAGCCCATGGTTAACGTAACTTGCTGGAGGTGGGAGTAGGATGTGGCAGGCAGGGACTGAGACTGCTCCTCCCCTCCAGGAGTGGGTAGGGGCTCTGGCTCCTCTGCCAGGCTCCATGGCCCCTCCTCCACTCCAGGAAGACAGGTGTCCTGTGTTCATGCTCTCATGCTTGGAGCAGACCCCAGGGGCGGGGAGCAGTCTGTAGGAGGGAGGAGATGCGTGAGATGATGAACCAATCAGGAATGCCTGGGACCACGGGTAGCAGAACACAAGGGCGAGGGACTTCACCCACAGTGCCGCGGCTCATTTCACAAGAAGCTGGCAGGGAGTCTGTCTCAGGACCGGCCAAGTAGCTTCACAGGGTCAGAGTGCTGAGCCAGCATCTCTGTCACTCTCTAGACCTTCTCGTGTCTCCAAGACAAGTGCCACAGACACCGGCATCACACCTTCGTTTAACCAGAGGCAGGGAGAAGCCGAGGAGGTAACAAGAAAGAGCTCTGCTCACATGCGTCTCTCCGACCACGAGAGAGATCTCCTACTTGGAAGTCTGGTGACAGGTTTCACGTCGCATTGCAAAGGCCAGTGCGTGTGGCCACTTTAGCTGCAAGGTAGATTTGATAGCAGGAAGCAGGCAAGACAGAAGGATTTGGAGGTCTTTGTTGGACGGGCCCCCATAAAGAGTGCTACTGTTAAAAGCAGGAGTTTTCTGCCCTCTGCCCCACTGTTCTCAGTGAGTAAGTGATGTCATTTCAGCTTGAACTAAGTCCCACCTGGAACAGGACTGAGAAACAACCAGAAAAAAACAAGTAAAAGCAAAAAACAACAACAACAAAAAAAACAGTGCCTTGTGATCAGCTCGCAATTACAGATAAAATGTGAAACCAAGGTGTGTCCTGGTGGAGTAGCCATTTGGTCCACGGCCTCTGGCCCACACAGCCCACATATATCCCAAGGACCCAGGTTTGAGTCCCAGAGCTGGGGAGAACCATCGAGATGAACACCTAAATAAAACAAATAAAATGTTTCTTCCTCCTCTCTCTTCCTGCCTGCCTACTCACCTTCATTTCTACCTGCACCTTTCCTTAAAAAACAAATCAAAGGGTGCACCCTGGTGGCCTAGCAGTCTAGTCCACCTCAGAGCAGTCCCACAGAGATCCCATGGGTTCAAGACCCAGGGCCAGGAGAACAGCAAATGTCAGCACCTAAATGAAAAAAATAAATGAAACTCTTCCCTCCTTCCTGTTTGCCTACTCACCTTCACTCCTGCCTGTACCTTTCCTTTAAAAACAAAAACAAAAAACAAAGTAAAACATGAAGCCAAGCTTCACACAGAATGAGGCTGGATCGTGAGGCTGGCAGAGGAGCCCTCGACACCTGGCACCTGCTGACCCCCAGCTTCAAGCTTCTCCTTCTTCCTGGTGTAAGGCCTGCTCCCACACTAGAGTGGCCAACATGTTCAGTTTGCCCAGGAAAGTCACACACCCCAGGAAACCCTCCAGTCCTGGGCAAACTCTGGCAGTTGAATGCCTGCTTCCACCACACAGGCCAGGTCCTGGCCCTCTGAGATGTCCTCTGTGTCTTACTCAGGGTTGCCACTATGTCACACGTGGATTGTTTTTCTCTTTGCACTGTCCCTTCTTTCGTACTCCTTCATTTACCATTAACGAAGGGCTGCTGCATTCAGTTCTTACAACAGCGGTGTGCCATGGGTATGTCATTACTATTTTAGAGATGAAAAAGCTGAAATGTGGACTGTAATTTTCCCCAAGTCATAAAGCTAGTGCATGGAAATTGGGAATAGAATATTAAGCTTTGGAGTCAGACACCTTTCTCTTAACCACGATGCCTGCGGTTACCACACATCCTGTGCATCAAATCACCCTGTTCACTGAATCATCTTATTAACAATCAGATTCCCGAACCCATGTCCAGGAAACTGTGACTCAGTAGGTCTGGGGTGAGGTCCAAGCATGTGGACACCTAACAAACACCCCAACCTGTTCCAAAGCTTGGTGTTTGTGAGGTCTCTCCTTACAGATTCTGTGCCTCATACTCCAAAGACTGGAGATCAGCTTCCACCACAAAACCTTCTAGACCAGTCCACCTGATCCTCCAGCAATTTTTGTCAGCATCACCTATCTGAACAGTCAGTCCCAATAGCACTCATACCCCATCTCATATTCAGAGAAAGGTCTTGAGAACGGCATTTGTTTCGTGCACTTTGCTTTTTCCCAACATACCCAGTACAGCGCAAACCTCACAGGAGTTAGATAAATACATTTGGTTTGCATTGATTTCACAATGCTTCCAGGTGCCCAGCTTTTGGGCTCCTGGATAAAACAATAGCTTTTGAACAGCAGGCAGGCATTGTCTGATTAATGAAATCATCATAAATATATTGAGTTTACTTGCTAATAAGTAATCACAATCAATTGATAATGAAATGAAATACACAATCATTTAATTGAGAATACTTAGACTGAATGATAAACTTAGATTCCTGAATAAAATGAACTGTATTACTGAAACTGCTTTGGAATCCCATATGCAAGTCATTAAAACTTACCCAGGTAAGGAAGGGATAAATGCTCCTGTTGGATAGTCCAGGGGGGCAAAAAAAGGATCTGTTTATTGTCAATTTTTAAACTAGATTAAGTAATGGTGGAATTACCTTTGGACAGATGCTGTGATACTTGAACTGGGTTAATTTGAATGGGAAAATATTGACCCTTTCTCAAAAGAGAACCATTTAATCTGGCAGCTCTAGGGAGGCTCTGCTAATTAAATGAGGATTTGGTTGAAGAAAAATGCCAATGGAGCACTTGTGAATGATTTAAATGGGGGGGGGGGGTGAGTCATCAGCCCAGACCCCGGATGAGACTTCACTTTCCATCCACTACACGTGGCCAAGTCAAGGGTCCTGTCAGCACCTGGGCCTTCTGTCAGGTTTCTTAGGACTTCCCAGTCTTCAATAGAGAGTCATCCGAAATCTTGATAAAATGCAGATTGTGATGCTGTAAATCGAGGGAGAGGACTGAGATTCTGCATTTCTAACAAATCTAGGTAATGGACCACACTTCGAGTAGCAAAGGTCTATAGCAATTATGTCAGAACTTCCAGAAACATTCCATGGAGGCAGAGAGCCAAACTGCAGAGATCCTCTGGGCCAGGATCAGGAGAGCATAGCACGTTCCCCAGAAACTAGGCACAGGTACCAAACAAACCATACTCTTTTTCATGCCTGCTTCCAAAGAGCCCAGATAAAAGGGGCTCTGAGTTTAAACCACAGAAACAAATTCTGGGTGCTTAAGGAATAGGTTTGCTCTTTTACTCCATTCAGAGTTCTGATGAAACTGAGATAGCTAGATACTTGGGAGCCCTGAGAGCAAGGGAGAGAAAGAAAGAGCAAGGGAGGTTTACTGCAGCATCAGGAGGCCTGAATGACACAAGAAGAAGTCTACACAGCTTCGTTCATTCAGAAGGTGCCCAACTCATGGATTCTCCCTTGGGAGGAAGGGAAAGATGGAAGCACGTGTCCAGCATTCCAGCTTTCTGAAGGGTTTCTGGGGGATTGATATCTGCCTCCCTTGATGTGGAGTATTGATGGGACCAACACATTTTGGTTTCCTGGGACCACTGAGAACAAAGGAGAGAAGAAACACTTGATACAGCAACTCCAGAGAAACCGCAATGACAGAGACAGATACCAGAGGGGGCAAGAAATGATGAGCTCCTGGGAAAATACCAGCAAACTTCTCTAATTGGGAAATTAAAACACACAAACCCAGAGAAGCCACAGTTCCCCAAATTGGTTTCAGAGGTCCTTAGCCAGATTCAAGAGTGAAGACCTTATATGTACAAAGCAGCCTATAAAGATTGGAAGATTTGGTTGTTTTATCAAATATATACATAGTTATATATCTCACAAGGCACTCAAAAGACCAAGGAAATGTGGGCTAAGCAAAGGAGAAGAAAATGGATGCCCAGAAACCAACCCAAAGAAAGGAAGGTCTATGAATTACTTCACACATAATCGAAAATAACCACAGTGAAAAAACTCAGTTCTTTACAAATGAACACATATAGAACAAGTAAATGAAATCAGGGGAACAGTACATGAAGAAATTGAGAATGTTGATAGAGTAGGAGCTCTTTCTTTAAAAAACAACAAAATCTTGAACTAAAGAATACTATAACTGATTTGAAAACCACACTGGAGAGGTTCATCAGAAAACTTGATCAGCATGGAAAATAATCAACAAACTCAAAAATAACTCATTTGAAATTATTGTGTCAGAGGAACAACAACAAAAAAAGAATGAAGAAGAGGGAAGAAAGCTAAAGGGACTTATGGTAGACAATTCACCAGAGCAATCAACAATTTTTGGAGTTCAAGAAAGATGAGAGGGAGAACAGGACAGACAGATTATTTAAAATAAAAATGACTAAATATTTACCAAGTCAGAGGAAGGAAATCTACATACAAATTCAGGATGTTTAAAGGGTTCCAACTAGAATAAAACTCAAAGATACCCACACTGAGCCATTATATCATATTGTCAAAAGTCAAAGACTAAAGGAGGATTTTGAAAACAGCAAAAGAAAAGCAATTCATCACATACAGGGAGACCTCACAAGATTATTAGTGGCTTGTTCAGCACAAATGCTATGGCCAGAAGGGAATGAGAGGAAAAAGAACTTCCAATCAAGAATACTATATGCAGCAAAACTGTACTTCACACAAGAAGGAGATACAAAATGTTCTCAGATGAAAATGGAGGGAGATCACCACCACTAGACCTGCCTTACAAGAAATGTTAAAGGCAGCCCTGCCATGTAAAATAAAAATATGCTAGAAAACAAAATGAAGGTATATGAAATGTGAAGCTCACTGGTATATAAATATATAGACAAACACAGAATATTGCGATATTGTAATACTGCTGCATAAAACACTTAAATCTGGTGCTTACAAGAAAAGGTATTATAAATAACTAACTATAAATATATTTAAATGAATACACAATATAAAAAGATATAATTTGCAATATTGATAACACAATGGGGGAAGATGTAAAAGAAGGTCATTTTTCATATTTTGCATGTTATTGAGTAAAGTTGTTATTTATTTAGGATAGTTGCTCTAACTTTAAGATGTTTAATGTAAGCCCCATGACAACTACAAAAAAAAATGCATATACAAGACACAGGCAAGCCCTGGCGGAGTAGCAGTTTAGTTAGTTGCCTTTGCCCAAGAGCTCAGACCACATATCCCAAGTACCCAGGTTCAAGACCTGGGGCTGGGGGAACAACAAAGATGAACAACTAAATAAAATTAAGTGCTTCTTCCTCCTCTCTCTTCCTGCCTGCCTGTGTCTGCTCACCTTCATTCCTGCCTGTACTTTCTCTTTTAAAACAGGATATAAATGAAAGACAGAAGAATTAAACTGTACTGATAAAAAATTAATGCATGAATGAAACAAAAAGGAAGGCAAGAAGAGAAGAAAAAGACACAAGACAAGCAAAATGCCAATGGTAATTCCTTCTCTACCAGTAATGACTTTAAATGGAATTGTCTTTAACTCCCCAACCAAAAGGCTTAGAGTGAGTTCTTCAAAAACAGGAACGAAAAGACAGACTGAGAACACTTAAGATCTACTCTCTTAACAAAGTTCAGATGTACAGCACAGTATGGCTAAAACAGTCACCATGTGTGCGCCAGATCTTTGCAAAATATTCTTCTTCTAACTGAATATTTACACTCTTTGACCAGACTCTCTTCATGTTCTCCTCCCTCCAGTGCCTGCAAAGCACCATTCTGCTCTCTATTACTGTGATTTCAACTTTCTTTTTCCCCTTAGATTCCACAGGTAGGTGATATCATACAGTTTAGTTTCTCCATGCCTCACCAAAAAAAAAAAAAAGAAATTAACCTGATGAGGTGATGGATGTGTTAATTAACTGGATTGTGAAAATTATTTCACAATGTATATGTATATCAGATCGTCTCAACAATGTGTTGTGTACAACACTTTAAATACAGTTTACCCTTGAACAACAGAAGGAATAGGAGTCCAGCGCCCCCACATGGTCAAAAAAATAACTTTTCACTCCCCAAAACTTAACTACTAAAAACAGCCTGCTGTTGATCCAAATCCTTTTCAAAAACATAGTCTATTCACACACATTTTCTATCTACTATTCTTTAAGTGGAAGTGGGTCACCACCAAGGTCTTTATCTCACTGTGTTCACATTGATAGGCTGAGGAAAAGGTGGAAGAGGAAGGGTTAATCCTGTTTCAAGGACTGTGCAGTTGGAATAGGAGAAGGAGAAGCAGGAACACTTGGTATAACTATGGAACTATATCATAAGTTCTGTCTGACATTGGCTTTTTCATTTCTTCAAAAATTGTTCCATACAATACCAATCCTCCTTCCTCTCTTTGCTTGCATTTCAGAGCCCTTGTCATAAAAGGATTCCTGTCATGAAAGAAATCAAAATCTGTCTTAAGTAATCAAAACGTTTTTGCCAGATTGTCTAGTGTCTATTTGATTTCTGGCCCTGCCTCTGGGCTTGTCTTCTCAACATCTATCTCTGGTTGGAAACACTCATTTCATTCAGTCTCCTGCTAATTCCTCTGGTGTGGGGTCTATAAGCACTTGAATTTCTCTACAATGTGTATCTTAAAAAGCTTCACTGCCTCCAGTCTTCCTTTGATTTTCCATATACACAATATCTTTAATGAGTTCCTTAATTGCCTGTGGTGTAAGTCCTATGAAGTCATACCAACATCTGGACACAGCTTTCTCCAGCAGGAATGTATTGTTTCAGGTGTGATGGCTTTCACAGCTTTTTCTATTACAATAAAGACTTTCACGGTGTTCCCTCCATTAATTGTCTCTTCCATAGTATTGACAACTTCTTTCCAGAGTGTGTCACATGCCATGAGCATTAAAGGTCCTTATGAAGCCCTGGTTCAGAGGTTGCATTAGAGACGCTGTGTTTGAGTGCAATTAGGCTGCTTAGAAATCTTTAGTGTTGAACTCAGCAGGTTCTAGGTGGCCAGTGGTATTGTCCAATACTAAAAGAAATTTGAACGGCAGTCCCTGACTAACAAGGTACTTCCTGACTTCAGGGACAAAGCCATCAGTGAACCCAATCCAGATAAAAGATCCTTGGTGTTCAGACCTTCTTGTTGTACAAACAAAAGATGAGCAGCTAGTGTTTATCTTTTCCCTTCAGGGTTCAGGGGTGAGCAGCTTTACAAATGAGGGCAGACCTGATCACAAACCCAACTTCATGTGCACAAAAAAATAGAGTTAACCTACCCACTCCTGCCTTAAATCTTGGTGCACATTCCCCTTCCTTACTAATGAAAGGTCCTTTGTGAATTTTGTTTTTCCAGACTAGGATCTTTCATTTGCATTAAAATCTTTTCAGGCAGATATCCTTTCTCTTTCATTCTTTTCTTAATGGCATTTGGAAATTTATTGACTGTCTCTTGGTCAACTGAAGTTGTTTCTCCTGTTAACTTGATTTTTTTTTAAGCCAAACCTCTTTCTAAAATTATCAAACCATCCTTTGCTGGTATTAATTCTCCAACTTTAGATCTTTCACCTTCCTTTGGCTTTAAGTAGCCATGTAACGACTTTGCTTTTTCTCATCATATTAGCATCTATAGGGCATGTCTCTCCTATACCAATTCTGCACCCAGATAAAAACTGCATTTTCATAATGAGCTAAGAGGACATTTTGCAAAAAATGCAAGGTTTTTACACCTGCTGGCATAGCTACAGTAATAGCTGCACAAATTGCCTTTTCTTGTTGAACAATCTCTCTGATTCTGGGCTTCTATATCTTGAAATGTGAGCAACCATAGCTGCAGACCTCAAGTGATGTATTAAACAATTCAGAGTTTCCTTCTAATGTCATGGCTTTTCTTGGGAGCACTTCCAGTATCACGAGTGGCATTTGGTAGGAGTCTCACGATATTATTCAAGGTTGATGGTGTTGCACTAAACACGATGACAAGCATGCAGGAACCACAAGAGATCACTTTTTACTGTGATGTGCAATTTACTGGAGATGAACTGCTCACTTGGAGATGATTAGCATCACACGGCGTTTTAAGTGGATACTCAAAATACTTGAGCCGACTGCAGTAGCAACAGGAGATGGCTATGAAATTATTGCCAAAGTACAGCATCCTTATAGTTATTTTATGCTGCTATGATTTAATACTGCATTTTTATATTTGTTTACATGTCTCCCAACTGCAAATGGAGCTATGGATGGTATGTGTTTATGTGCATACATTCTGATAAATTTTTACCTTTTAAAATAGATTGTATTTATGGTAGTAAATGATAAAAAACAGACTACTAGACAGATTATGCATTTATGACATACCTAACTTTTTTTATATTTCTAGGCTAGTGTTCATTTGTAAGTTTTTCAATCACTGTAAATCTAAAAAACAAAAATCCAATATAGTTATTGAAAAAAACTCACATACAAATGAACTTAATCAGTTGAAACCCATGCAATTAAGGGCCAACTATATTCCAATTTTATTTGCTAATTATACTTTGGGAAAGACAGAAAAAATAAAAATAAATCTGCAGTGTATGCACATAAAAAGACAAAGAGGCTAAGTGCATTTTTTAATATAATGTGAAACTATTTGTTATCTACAGGAGATTCACTTTAGATGTGTAAATATACTTAGGCTAAAATTTGAAGGACTGAAAAAAATATACTATGCAAGTGGTAAACAAAAAGAGAACAAGAGTGACCATATTTATATCAAACAAAATAGACTATAAGTGAAAAAATACCACAAGAGACAAAGAATATTCTATAATGATAAAGGGATCAATTCACCAAGAAAATTTAATCATAAAGGTATATGCACCTAACATCAGAGAGAATAAATACATGGAACCATGACAGAGCTGAAGGCAGAAATAGACAGCAACACAATTATAATAGGAAATATCAATACTGCACTTTCCATGTATAGAATACCTGAATTGAAGTTAAATAAGAAAACAGGGAACTTGAACAACATATAGACTATATATATATACAGAAAACTCCACCCAACAGTTGCCAAATATACATTATTCTCAAGCATATAGAGTATTCTCCAGAATAGATATGTAATGTCATTTTAAAAAGTCTTAACAAATTTAAGAAGATTTTAAAGTATCTTTTCTGTCAACAATGAAAACTAGAAATCAACAGCAGTAGGAAGAATATGGAGATTAAGCAACACATTCTTCAACAAGTAAGTCAAATGAAAATAAATGCGCAACACATCAAAACTTACCAGCTGCAGCTAAAGCAGTACTAAGGGGAAAATTTATAGCAGCAAATGCCTATATAAAAAAAGAAGAAAGATCTGAAGCTAATCTAAATTTCCATCTCAAAATAAAAACCCCAGAGAATAAAGGACACTGAGCCAGTTAACAGAGAGACAAATAAAAATTAGAATATAAATAAATGAAATAGAGAACAGAAAAAAATAGAAAATTTCAACAAAATAGTTATCTTTTTAATATCAACAATATTGACAAATTCATAGAAACTCTAAGAAAATAAGACACTCAAATAATGAAAATCAGAAATAAAAGAGGAGACATTACAACTTTTTCACGGAAAGTTAAAAGATCACAAATCACTGCTGAAAATAATTATATGTCAAAAATTGGATAAACTCAGAAGTGTATCAATTACTTAAACAAACAACCAAGACTTAATTATGAGGAAATTGAAAATCTTAATATATAATGGTAAGGAGATTGAATTAGTATGAAAAAAAATTCCCAACAAAGAAAATTCCAAAACTAGATGACCTGACATTTTACCTAACACTTAAGGAACTTTGTCATGGTTTCTCAAACACTGGGAAGGAGAAAAAAAAAAAAATGAAAACGAGGGAACCATTCCAAACTCACTGTATGAGCTTAGCATTACCCTGACACTAAACTCAAACAAAGATACTACAAAAGGACTACAGACCAATGTCCCTCATAAATATTGATGGAAAAAATCCAGAGCATGATAGTATTTGAAATCAATAGCTCATTAAAAGAATTACATACTTTGACCACATGTGCCTCAGCCCAGGTTTTCAACAACCATTCATGCAAACCAATACATGTAAATACACCACATTAACAGAATAAAGGACAGATTATATCATCATTGCAAACAATACTTTAAAAGTACTTGACAAAAGTCAATATCCTTTCATGATAAAAAACAAAACAAAACACTGAACTATCTAAAAAAGAACTGGAAGCCTAACTCTAACCCTAACCTAACTAGAATTAGAAACACTGACCAAACAAAATAAAGGTCAGATATGAAAAATCCATAGTTAACATGATACTCAATGGTGAAAGACAAAAAGTTTTTCATCTAAGATCAGGACCAAGGCAAGACTGCCCACTCTCTTTGCTTTTTCTCAGTATAGTACTAGTACTACTAACCAGAACAATTAATCAGAAAAAAAAAGTTTTAATCCAAATAAGAAAGGAAAAAATTAAAATGATCTCTGTTCCCAAAAAACAGTCTTAAATGTAGAAAATTCTATGTGTAAGTCTACATACACTGTTAGAACTAATAAATGAAATCAGCCAAGTTCCAGACATAAAATCAGCGTTCAAAAGGAATAATCCAAGGAGATTAAGAAAACAATTCCATTGATAATAGTGTCAAAATAATAAAATATTTATGAATGAAGTTCATCAAGGAAGAGAAAGACTTTAAACTGAAAACTAAAAAAATGGCTAAAAGAACATTGAAAAGACATTAATGGATAGACATCCCCTATGAATGGGTTGAAAGATTTAATATTTATTTTTTAGAACAATTTTACTGACTTTTTATTCAGTTGTACATCTTGGTTGCTCTTCCCAGCCCCAGGACAAGGACTTGGGTCCCTGGGATGCATATGGATGCATTCAACCAGTCACTACTCCTCCAAGGGATGCCTCAATCTTCTTTAAATGTCCATACTATGCAAAGTTATCTATAGTTTCTGTGCATTCACTATCAAAATCTCAATGGCATATTTTTTATAAATAAAAACTCATCCTGAAATTAATAAGGAATCTCAAAGGATGTGTCACAGCAAAAAAACAAAACAAAAACAAAAACAACAACTACAAAAGCTTGAGAAAGAAAAAAAAAAGCAGGAGTCATCATACTGACTTTCTGATTTCAAAAACAAATAGAAAACTTCAGAAGTTAGCATAATATGGTAGTAACCTGTTGACAGACATATAGACCAATGAAACAGAATAGAGAACCTAGAAAAAAAATCCCTGTGTCTATCACCAAAGGATTTTCAATAAGAGTGCCAAGGCTACATAACGGAGAAAGAAAAGTCTCTTCAACAAATTGGCAACACTAGATTCCACATGCAATGAAGTGTCCTAAAAATCAACTCAAAATGGGTTAAAAAAAAAAAACCTAAACATAAGATCCAAAAACATAAAAGTTCTAAGAAGTCAGAGGAAACTTCATGACATTAAAGTGGGCAATAATTTATGGACTAAGACAACAATGGCACTGACCAAAAGGAAAAAGAAAAAGGAAATAAACCACAGACTGAAAAGACAACCTATGCAATTGGAAAAAATTTTTCAAATTATATACAGAAAAAATGCTTAGTATTCAGAGTACATAAACGACTCCTATAACTCAATAATAACAACAACAACAAAAAAACCCAATTCAAATCACTCCATTAAAAATAAGGAAAAGATTTGAATAGCTATTTCTTCAAGAAAGATGTACAAGTTATCATCAACATATAAAAAGATGTTCAACATAAAAAACATGAGGACATTTTTAAAAATCACAGGGATTTATGCCTTCACACTAGGATAGACACTATCCAGAAAAGAAAGGAAATAACCAGTGTTGGTGAAGTTGGGAAAAACAGAAAATGCTTGTGGTCTGTTGGTGGGATTGTAAATTGGTATATCCACCATGGAAAGCTGTATGGACGCTCCTGAAAAATAGAATTAAAAATAGAACCACCCTTGGCTCCAACAATGCTACTTTGGGGTAGCTACCCAGTAGAATTGAAAACAGGATCTCAGAGATAAATGTTTACATTCATATCTCTAGTGGCATTATTCACAATAACTCAAAGGTGAAACCAACTAGAATGTCCATCAATGAATGAATGAACAGAGAAAATACAGTATATATGCACAATGAAATATTTTCAACCTTGAAAAAAGAAGGAAATCTCGTCACACACTACAACATTGATGAAGCTGGAGGATATTTTGCTAATGAAATAAGCCAATCATAAAAAGACAAATACTTCAAGATTTGCTTATAAGAGGCATCTAATGTAATCAAACTCATAGAAACAAAAGCTGAATGGTGGTTACTAGAGCAAGAGAGAGAAACAAGAGCAGTTGTTCAGTGGGTATAATTCCAGTCCCATAAGATGAAAAAGTTCTAGAGACCTATTTGCCACTAAGTGAATATAATTAGCAATAATGTACTCTACACTTAAATATGGTCAAGAGAGTAAATTTATGTTGTGTATTCTTTATCACACACACACAAAAGAAATAGAGGGAGGGACTTGTACTTTTGGGAAGTTGGGAGCAATCTTTCCTTATCCAGCCCTCTAACTGCCATTATAAACACCGGGCACGCTATAAAAAATATTCAAGTTGCCTGAGTAATGAAGAGAAAAAGACATTTTGCCTAAAGAACTTGGACCCAAAGAACAGCACAGTGATGAGTTGCTGGGCTTCTCTTTCACCTCCTGTATTCAAACTTGGAGCTAAAGAAGCCAACAACCCAGAAATGCCAACAAATGAAAGCCAAGTGTCCCAACAAAAGCCCATTCTCTTAAGGAACCCAAAAGCAGCCATCTAGCAAGGCAGAAAACTTAGACAATAACCACTCATGCAAGCAAAGACTGATTGGGAAGCCCAGACTGCCATCTCAAGAGACTATGATGAGATACCCCAATACACCCGCCAGGGTAGTATCAGAGAAGTTCAAATACAGTGTGGGGACTTCCACCCTCAATGGCGAGTAACAAGTTTCCCCACCTCCAGTACCACTGAAGATCATCTGGGGAGCCAGGACTCTCCTAGCCCCAAGATAGAGCAGAAGCAGATGCTCCTCCATCTCCACACTGGATGGATCAGTGGGGGCAGAGTGGGGAGTCTGCATTTTCACCATTATCCAAGGTTTCCAGGTCACTCCCACCTCAGTCAGTAAAGACTAAGTAGGCAGGTGGGACTCCCACATTAGTCAGGAAGCCTCCCCCTCCAACAGGGGTCTCAACAAAGGTGAGGTGAGAACTTGGAATTGTCTCTCTGCAGGAACTTAGAAATACCTCTCTTTCTCTGTTTCAGGAGTGTCTGAAAAAGCCAGCTAACAAATTTTAAGCATGATTCAGAATCACATAATGTAATACAAAAAATGTACAATTAGACAAAATTATATGTATATATATATATACATATACACACACACATATATATACCACTGGAACCAGGAAGCTCTCCAGCATGAATGAAAACAAGCCTATCAATAGATGCCAATACCTAGATGACAGATGTTAGAATTATCTGACTATGATTTTTAAGCAGCCATGATAAAGTACTTCACCAAGTAATTATGAACATGCTGGAAAAAAATGAAAAAGTAGAAAGCCTCAGCAACGAAAGAGACTGTATAAAGAAGAATCCAAAGACAATTTGAGAAGTGAAAAATACAATAACTGAAATAAACTCAGTGGATGGGCTTATCGGCAGAATAGAGAAGACAGAGAAAAAATAAACTAGAAGAGAAAAACAATAAAAATTGCTCAATCTGAGCAATAGATATAAAAATAAAGAGTAGAGAGGCTACAGTAAAGCATCTAACTTTCATGTCACTAGAGTCCCAGAAGGAAAGGAGAAAAGTGCACTAATAAATGATGGCAGAAAACTTCACAAATTTACCAAGTGACATAAACCTACAGATTCAGGAAGCTGAGTCAATTGAAAACAAGATGGAAACTATGCCGATACACATTATAATTAAACTTCTGAATGCTAAAGGCAAAGAAAAACTCTTGAAAACAGCCAGGGAAAAATGCATCTTATTTATATTGGGAAAAAAAATACAATTCAAATTGGGTGCCTCCTGGTGGCCTAGTGGTTTTATTCACAGGGTATAGACCACATGTATCCCAAGGGTCCCAATTCAAGACCTGAGGCTCAGGGAAACAACCCAGATAAACAACTAAATAAAATAAAATGCTTCTTCCTCCTTCTTTCTTCCTGCCTGTCTAACTACTGACTTTTATGGCTGCCTGTCCCTTTCCTTTAAAAAAATAAAATAAAATCACAGATTTTTCATCAGAAACCATAACACCCAAAGCAAATGGCCCATTTTCTTGAAGTGGAGAAAGAAAAAAAAATTGCAAACTCAGAATCATTCCTAAACTCAATTAAAACAGTCTTCACACATGAAGGGGAACTCAAAATGTGCTCAGATGAAGGAAAAATAAGAGAATAATTCTATCCTAAAAGAATGGTTAAATAATGTCCTCTAAATGGCTGAGTCCATTAAAGAAAAAACCTTGAAACATGGGTAAATAAAATAGTTTGATTTTCCTCTTAAGTTTTTAAACTATGTTTGACAGTTGAAGCCAAAATTACAATAATGCCTGATGTGGTTCTAAACAGAGAAGAAATATTTGAGATAATTGTGTCATAAATTGGAGAAGATAAAGAGACACAAAGAGAAGCATTTTTCTATATATATTAGTACAAAATTTTAGATTTATAGTCATAATTAAATTTACAAACAATAAAACGAAAAGTTTGTGTCTTTGTTGGTGCTGCCTTTTTCTAAAATTCTTTGATGCACCATCTGGCCTGCAAAGCTTACAAATGATGCTGTCTGGACTGAGAGAATAATGCCAAGTACCCAGAGGCAAAAATCTCTAAACATTAACAGTCTTCGATAATTCACTGCTCCAAGCATCAGTCTGCCATTTTCATATCTTTCACTTTCAATGAACTATCATATTAGCTATATTCACTGGTTTAAACCTAGTTTATATGATCCTTTATATGGAAAATACTGAAGACTCGACCAGAAGAAACTGCAAATACTAATTTGGTAAAGTGGCAGAATAGAAAATTACTATCATTGGTGCTTTTTCAAAAATCAGTTGCATTTGTTTACATTGACAATGAGCTATCTAAAAAAGAAAGAAAACTGTCATTTACAATAGCATCAAAAGCAATAAAATACTAAGGAATAAATCTGATCAAGGGGTAAAAAATCTGAACACTGAAAATTGTAAGATAAAAATTACAAATAAATTGAAAGACATCCCATGTTAATGGATCAGAAAAACTAATATTGTTACAAGTCATTGATATAACCAATGCAGTCTTTCAAAATGCCAATGACAGTTTTCACAGAAAAAAAATAAATCCTAATTTATATGTGGAACTACAAAAGATTTCAAATTGTCAAAGCATTCCTGAGAAAGCCTGAGGCGTCACAATTTCTGATTTTCTTTATTACAAAGCTCTAGTATGGTATTTGCATAAAAGACAGCTTGACCAACAGAATTGAGAACCCCAAAATAAACCTACACATAAGCCGTCAACTAATATCTGACAAAGTCGCAAAGAATACTCAGTGGGGAAAGGACAGTCTCTTCAGTACATGGTCTGGGAAAATAATATTCACATGTAAAAATATAAAATGTGAGTTCCATTTTCACTCACAAAAATTAACTTCAGGTGGATTAAAGACTGACACCTGAAACTACAAAACTCCTGGAAGAAAACAAGGAAAAGCTTTTTGACACTGGTCTTGGCAGCGAATTTTCTGCCTGTGGTAACAAAAGCAAAGATAAACCAATCCTCTGCACCATAAGTGAAACAATCAGCAAAACAGAAAAGCAACCTCTGGAATGGCAGAAAATATTTGGAAGCCATGTATCTGATAAGGTGTTAAAATCCAAAATATGTAAGAAATGCATGTAAGAAAATAGAAAAAAAACATAAAAAAATCCAATTAATAAATGGGTAGTTTTCCAAAGAGGACACAGAAATGGCCAACAGGTACATGAAAAGATGAGCAATATTACTAATCATCAGAAAAATGCAAATTAAATCCACAATTTAGTATTACCTCTTACTTGGTAGCATGCCTACCATCAATAAATAAATAGCAAGTGTTGATGAAGATACGGAGTAAGGGAACCCTTGTGCATTGTTTGTAGAAACCTAACTTGGCAGAGTCACTATTGAAAATAGTATGGAGGTTCCTCAAAAATATAAAAATAAAAATATCATAGGATCCAGCAGTCCCACTTCTGGGTATATCCAATGAAATGAAATCAATATGTTGAAGAGATGCGCTCTCATTTTCCTTGCCACATTGTTCGTGATAGCCAAGATGTAGAAGCAACCTAAATGTCCATTAATAGATAAGTGGACACAGAAAGTGTGGTATCTATGTAATCATGTGTTGCTTAATGATGTTTTGGTCAGTCATGGACCCCATAGATGATACCACATAGTGGACCAATAAAATGTACCATAAGGCCTAGGTGTATGGTAGGTTATACCATCTAGGTTTGTGTAATTAGAGTCTATAATGTTCCTACAATGACGAAATTGCCTAATGATGCACTACTCAGTGTGTATTCCTGCCATTAAGAAAACATGGCTGGATATGCAATGGAATATTATTCTGCCGTGATCAAGAAATCCCGCATCTGCAACCAGAGAGATAGACCCTCAGGGAATTATGCCAAATTAAATAAGTCAGACAGAGAAAGTCAAATACTTATCTGTGGAAATCTACAAGAGAGGAAGTCACAGATTTACAGCAGAATGGTGGTTGCCTGGAACTGCGGATGCAGGAAATGGAGAGATTTTAGTCAACAGGTACAAACTTAGCTATCAGATCTGGAGATCTAAGGCACATCATGGTGATTATAGTTAATCATACTGGCACACTCTGGTGGAGTAGCAGTTTGGTCAGTCATCTTGGAATGCAGTCTACATACAGCCCACGGACTGGGGTGTATGGTCCAAGGCTGGGGTGAACAACCAAGATGAACAACCACAACGAAAAGTAAATAAAATAAATTCTCTCTCTTCCTGCCTGCCCTCTGCTAACCTTCATTTCTACCTGCATGCTTCAAAAAATAAAAATAAATTTTTAAATAACAACGTTTTTATACTTGAAAGTTGTTACAGAGGTAGATCTTAAATGTCATCCTCATATACAACACACAAAAAGCACAGCTTTGTGAGCGGATAGACGTGTTAACTGACCTTGTTGTGGAAAACATTTTGAAATACATAGATGTATCAAAGCATCAGGTTGTCTGTCTTAAACTTACTGCAATACTCGCTACCTTATATGTCTGCTGTATCTTAATAAAGGTGGAAAAAGAGTATAAAGGGAATGCAAGATGAAAATTAAAGTAGAATAAATGATAGCGAAAACACCATGCAAGTGTAAATCACAGCGGGGAAATGGGAGATAGAAGACAAGCAGATACATCCACTACCTCTCAAAACCTTAATAAAACTATATAAAAGCCCTTTTTTTGGATAAGAATGAGAGGAATACCAAACATAGATTCCAGCTGGATGCCAAAGGGACAATTGTTCAATCAATCCACTGACTGCAAATGGCACCAGTATAAAATGAACTTCGTCATCCTTGTAAAACAAGAATAAAAATGAAATTTAATCACAACATCAAATAAAACATAGATAGGAAGCTAGGGGAACTAGAATAGCTAGAACAATATTGAAAAGAAAGGGGGAGGAATCATGGTACCTGAGCTTGAGACTGATGTTATAGCTATAAAGTAAAAAATATGGTAGTGCCACAGGGGAAGGCATATAGATCAAAGGAACAGATCAGAGAACCTAGGATCAGACCCACAGGCAGATACTTAACTGATTTCTGATAAAGATATAAAATTCAGTGGAAGGAAAATACATTTTTCCATAAGTGGTATAGGTTTTATTGGTCATCCATAGGTTCAAAAGTAAACCTCAACATAAATCTCTTCTCTTATATGAATATTAACTCAAAATGGATCACACATGCACATTTAAAATTTAAAAAGCTACAAAAGTTTCAAAGAAAAACATACAAAAAATCTTCAGGATCTAGGACTAGGCAGAAAATTCTCAGACTTGATACCAAAGACACAACCCATAGAAGGAAAACCGGATACAATGACCCTTAACAACATTTACAGCTTTCGCTGTGTGAGACCACAAGAAGAAGATGACAAGACAAGCTCATCAGGGAGCAAATATTTCCAAAGCACGTATGTGACAAAAGACTCACATCCACATTATCAAAGCACTCTCAGGCCTCACCACTGAAAATTCAAACAATCCAATTCAAAATGGGCCAAGCACACAAATAGCCATTTCATCCAAGAGGACTTAGAGATGGCAGATAATCACATGAAAAGATGTTTTCAACGTCATTAGCAACCAGGGAATTACAACGTTAAAACCCTGAACATATCACATGGATGAAAATGGCTAAAATTAAAAGAGTGACAACAACGTTTGGGGAGAATCAGCGCAAAGTAAATCACTTACACAGCACTCATGGGGACGCAGACTCACACAATCACTCTGGAAAATAATTCGCACTTTCTTAAAAGCGGCAAGTGCAAACACAATATGACCCAGCAATGTCACTTTGGGGCATTGATCCCAGAGGCATGGAGACTTCACACACAACCCGAGATAATCAGGTGCTTACAGCAGCTTTGTTCACAACACCAAAAACTAGAAACAACCCAGCTACCCCTGGCTGACACACTGGACACCGACGGGAATGCACGCAGCAGTAACAAGGAAGATGACACTGGGTGTGACAACCTGTCCAAACCTCCGGAGAATGACATTGAGTGAAAAAAAAGAGCCAATCCCAAGGGTTACACATGGCTCCACATGTTACCACTTATAAACATTCTTGAAATGACCAAACTGCAGGCTAAAGAATAAATTAGTGATCGCCAAGGGGCAAGCATGGGGCGTGGCAGGGACTAAATGCAAAGGTGACATACAGAACTTTGGCGTGATGGATTTTCTGTATCTTGACTGTTCTGATGTCAGTATCCTGGTTATGATTTTCACTCCAGTCTTGGGTCTCCAACCCAAGTCCTTGGGTTGTATGTTATCTCCACACCAGCATCTCAGCCACCTTAGCCACAAGGAGATCCCTTAAACTTTGTTTTTCAAGAGTAGTTTTAGCTTCACAGAAAAATTGAGAAGAAAGTGCAGAGATTTTTCTATACTCTCCAATTCCCACCCACACATAACCTCCCCCCTATCAGCACCCCCCACAAAAAGGGGATATTTCTCACCACTGATGAAACTAGGATGACACTTCATTATTGAAAGGTTTTTTCTGAGCTCCGCGAGGAAAGAAAGTCAATTAGACAAAAAGTCGAATAGCCAGGGCTTTATTGGGGTTTGTGCACCCAGGCGAGGTTCTCCAGTCCGCAGAACGAGGGCCGGGGAAGTCGCCCCCCAACAAAGGGAAGCACAATCTTTATGCAAAAGAATTTCACGGGCTTCATACGTGGCGATTGGGGATTGGTCCTGTGATTCCAGGTGTGGTTTCGTCAGCTTCCTTTTTCCCGGGTATGGCCGCCATTTTGTCCTTCTGGGCCACCATTTTGTCCTTCTGGGCCGCCATTTTGTCCTTCTGGGCCAGCCTAACATTCCAACCTCTTTGATAGGATAAAGGGGCGCCGTGATCATTCTGGCTACTTCCCGCTGACAGGTGGGGTATAGAGGGGAGGGGTCAGAGGTTGGCATTGTCTGGCCCGGTCTGGACAGGAGAGTAGACTCTGGTCTGGAGCAGCATCTGGTGGAAGGTAACCCGGGAGGCTTCGTGGATCCTGTCCTGGAGGAATCTCAGAAAGCATGGGCCAAGCATTAGTAATACACAGATTATCAAAATTGACCCAATAATCGGGGCTAAAGTGGAAAAAATCAGAGAGAGCCACCATGGGGTCTCTATTTCTAGAGGGGTGTAGCCCTTTTTCAACTTGTCTTTAAGATTTTGGAGAGCGTCGACGTTTTCCTCTACCAGGCCGCTTTCGTTTACGTAAAAGCAGCACTGCTCCTGCAAGAAAAGGCATGTTCTCCCTTTTTCTGCTGTTAGGAGGTCAAGGGCCCTGCGGTTTTGCAGAGCGATCTGGGCTACTGAGGTTATTTGTCTTTGCAAAGAGGCTAGAGAGGTGGCAGAGGCATCAAGGGCCTGCTCTAGCTCAGCCCGCAGTTGGTGGGTGGTTTGTAGGCTGTGTGCTAGGCCTGCGCTGCCTATTCCAGCAGCTATCAAAGTG
>RJWH01008755.1:0-27829 GCA_004363575.1 Solenodon paradoxus
TCTATGAATGTGGACATTTGGAGCAGTCCAAGAGTTTTCCCAATAAACTAGCCTTTTCTATTGTGCTTTACTCTGGCACTGTTTTTAAGGCTAAGAGGCTTGGAGGGTGGATGGAGATGCTTGTATCAGTAACATGGATACTGGAAAATAAACTACCACAAGGACCTGGGCAAGTAGTCATTCAATTACCCAGAATCAAATGATGTAGTTAATGCAATCACAGCCATGGGGACTTGACAGAACCCAAGCTGAACTAAACTGAATCCATGCTACATGCCTACAGGGAGTGGGGATGGTCAAGGACTGTCCTGTATGAGACCCGAATGTCCACTCCTGTCCACTTGATCACTCAGATGTAAGAGGAAGCACCATCAGACCTCAAGAACACAACCCAAGCATGGCAGGTCAATGGATACACCCAGTCCTCCTCCACACATCTTTTCATTATCCTGCCTGCCAGCATTGTGTTGAAACCTGGTACTTCCTAGGCAGAGTGGGCCTCTAACAACCCTACCTAGTGCTCTGTAAACCCTCCAGAACCCTAGACTGATAATATCTTATTTAATAGTGATGAGAGTACATTTCATTGCTCTATTCAACCTAGGACTTTGGGGACAGAAAATCAATGGTCAGCTCAACTCCACAAACATGTTACCATGGACACAGCCACACAGCCTGAAGATGAGAATACTATAGTCCTAGATCATCAGTGTAAAAGTACACATTTTCAATAATAAGCACAGTATGAAATCAGCAGCATTGTAATGGGATTATGCACCAAGCAGTCACTTTATCCCAGAAATTTAAGAGTTGCTTAGCACACTAATATCAAGCAAAAAAAAACCCAAAAAAAAACACATCACATTTCCCAGATGACGGTAAAATAGGTTCCAACAATTGGTGAGTTGTCTGGTAAAGAGCATAGTCCACTATGTCCCAAGGACCCAGGTTCATGTCCTAGGGTTGGAGGGAAAAACAAGGTAAACAACTAAATAAAATAAAGTACTTGCAGTGCACTTTGGTGAAGCAGGTCATTCTCCTCTGAAGGATACAGGCCACATAATCCTGTCATATGAATGGACAATTATTTCCTTCCTCTTGGAAGTAGAAACTGTCACCAAGTTCTTCTTTGTTATCTAAACTGCAAACCCTTATTAATCATTGTGAAAAAATTATACATTGCAAATTTAAGTGTAAACAAAAAGTTCACCAGAAATATAGAAATACTAACCATGGTTAGTTTTGACTGCTGGGATTCTAGATGACTTTGCATTTCAGTATTTTCTATGTGTATGCATCCCTTTCAAAAGGAGATCATATTAATGAAATAGTTCTGAATATAAAAATGATAGTATACTCTAAGAACAAATAACATTTCTGTTTCTTCAATGTGAAACTTGCCTGGTTTACTGCTTTTTGCAAAACTGCTTAACAGATAAAACATTTAAATTAGTCCATTTTCTCTTTTCCAACATATTTTATTTTAGGACTCAATGCAAGCTATTGTTGCCATTCAGATAATCAATAAAAACAAACCACAGTCGAAGAAAAAAAGTCGAAGAATGAAAATCAAAATTATCAAGCTTCCTTACTTCAAACTATGTACTATGATGTAAAAGTAACCAAATCAGTATGGTACTGTAATAAAAACAGACACATAGATCAACAGAACTGAATAGAAATGAATTCACATATATGGAGAACTAATTTGTGACAAATTAGCAAAGAAAATATAATGGAGTGAGAATCTGTTTAGTAAGTGACATTGGGAAACCTGGACAGACAAATTTAAAACAATGAATCTAGACTATGTAACACTATGAAACAAACAATTGGCCTGAGAGATGGTTTTGGAAACTTAAATTCCAGGGCATATGAAACAAAAGCAAAAATAAACAAAAGATAACAACAAATGTTATTTTGTAACAATCTTCTGTAGTCATAGAAACCAGAATCAAAAAACAAAACACATCCTACTGCATTACATTATTTTCTCTTAACACATCTGACAAGAGCTATTATCTAAAATATATAATTCAAAACTACATCAACCAAAACTCCAATTAAAAGGGACAGAAGATCCCTCTCTAAAATCTCAGTAGAAATATTTATAAACTTCTACTTTATAAAGGAAGATAATTATTAATTATGCTGTTTTAATATATAATTAAATCACGTACCATAAATTCTAACTTTTTATTATAAATTGCATCATTTGAAACTAAGGAAATGTATTTTTGCTTTAATGATGTATAAGAATTAATATTCATTGACAATATTTAATTGTAAAAAACAACTTGTTTTATAAAAATAAAGACATACAAGGTATCAACAAGCACATTGAAATTTTAAACATCCTTAATTATAAAGGAAATACAAATTCATAATATGACATACCCTTCAATCACAATAAAATAGTCATGAAAACAAAAATTTAAATTAGCAAATATGGCAATGATATAGAGAAATTGGAATAGCAAAAGTCTGGTGACAGTATGTGTAAATTTCCTGAGAATTTGAGTCCTTAGACTCATTGCCTCCAGGGCCTGCACCCTGTCACAGATCCCCAGCATTACTCCAACACCATCAGCCCCAACATGACCAGGTCCCTGAATTTCCAGGCCATCTGGTCGACCCAGAGCAGGTGGCACACAGGGCCAGGGTTAAGAGGGCACTGGAGCACCTTGTCCCTCTCTTCCCTATCCACCTTCAAGGAAGGTCTCATTTGTTCTTAACTTGATGTTGGTACTTGGAAAAAGATCTTGGAAGGTGCTTTCCAGGACTAAGCAGCAGGGGACTCCCCGCCCCCTCACTCACTCTGGAGCAGTCTTCAAAAAATGGGTGGCACAGGGATAGCTGACCTCCCATGCAGCCATGCATGGTCAGCAGTCCAGCTTGATGATGTTGTTGTCACACTGGGCAGCCTGACACTAAGCCACACCATGCTAGCAATGGGTCAGTAGACCCACCAGGGCTGGTAGGTCCATGCCTCCAGGATGGATCCAGGGAGAATGGCTCTGCATCTGCACCTGGCCCCTCTGAGTGGTTAAAAAAGGCTAGGTGGCAACGTTAGAGAATCCACCAGCAAAGAAGGGGAGACATGGAAAATCCTGGGGGGCAGCTGCTTTGGAAGGGACAGGCTCTGCAAAATAATGACAGGAAATGGAGACACAAATTGAAAGATATTCCATGTTCATCCATTGGAAGAATATACAAAAAACATCAGACTACCAAAAATGTCTCCAGATTAAGTGCAGTCTGATCAAATTTGTGATGAATAAAATGTGTCCAGAAGAGGGGAATTCATAGAGAGGAAAAAGATGAGGACTAGACTGGGGTCAGGCTAAGGAGTCCCAAATAAAATGGCCAGGTAAAGGGGTGACAAGAAAAAGTGCTATTCATCAGTCCTTTCAAACAGGATATTCTCATTCTTGTTTGCTTCTTTGAATGTGGGCAGTGTGAACCAGTCCATGAATCTGTCTCAGTAAAGGAACTTTTTCTACAGTGGCTTACTCCGACACTATTGTAAAATGGCTGCAATGATACAATGGTATCGAAGGGAGGTAAGGAAAAATGAATTGGAAAAAACAGTTGGAATGAAAATTCAAACTTTAAAATGCACCAAAAACTGCTCAAAATTGTCCAATTGGGCACATGAATGTACCTCGCATGGCTGGGGTGGCTGAGGTGCAGACCAAGTAAAACATAAGTGTATATGACCTTGGGGGGAAATTGTCCGTAAAGAAATTTAGAGTGCAAAAATATAAAAATTACATTTTAACAACAAAAATCTAAGAGAATTTGAATTTGGTGAGGAGTTTTAACACAAAAAGAACAACTAACAATATGCGAAGAAAAAATTATGAACTACAAACAATATTTTTCCTCTATAAAAGACCTTTTTGAGAAAACAGGCAAGTCTGATAAAATATTTGCACTCAAAACAAAAAAAATCTATTATATCTTAATATGCAAAACCTACCAACAAAGGTAAAGAAATACAAAACGAATGTAATGACACATGCGGAACCCCACAGCTCAGCTGCGGACTCATTACAACAGCACCAGCCTGCATACCGGGAAGAGCGGCTAACAGCCAGAAAGTGACAACACTGACAGCAGCCAGAAAGTGATGACGCGGACAGCTCACGGAGACAGGCCACAGGGACTCCCCTTTCTTGCTGCTGGAAGGTGTGCAGATGCTTTGCAAGATGGTCTGGGAGTTTATCCAAAGCTAAACCAGTCTTACTTCAGAATTCAATAGTCATGTTTCTAATAATCATGCCAAATTAAAACAGCCTGTAATTCTGCACAGCTGCTCTATCATGATAGCCATAAATGTAAAGAGAAAGTCAATAGATACCTGCCTGAGGAAACTGGGGTACATTCAAGTGAAGGAAGCAGACACATACCCCTTTAGCAAGAGTTATTTTCATCTAATTAATTTTTTTTTAAACCCAGGCACAGAAGAGTCTCAGAAAAGTTGAGTACGAGTGTTCCTTCACTGAGAGAAATTTACTATTACAAAAACATTCCCATTTGTAAGTTTCCTATTTTTTAAAGGAAAGATACAGACAGGAATGAAAGCGAACAGGCAGGCAGGTAGGAAGACAGGAGGAAACCTTTTATTTATTTTATTTAGTTGTTCCTTTCTTTCACCCTGGCCCAGAGCTGCTGAGTCCTTGGGATTCACATGGACTATGCCAACTGAAGGGGATGGATTTATCTGCTAGACCAACAGGCCAGGCAGCTTTCCTCCCTTATACCAGGAATAGGATAATTAAATTGCATGAAAACCATCTCCTTTCACTGTGCATAGCTGCATAACAACCCATAAAAATTTTCTTACCTCCCCTGACATGCTTAATCAGCATGGGGGAATGTCTGTGGTATTCTCAGAGAATAACTCCATATTGTGTGTGTGTGTCTGTGTGTGTGTGTGTGTGTGTGTGTGTGTGTGTGTGTGTGTGTATTTGGAGATTTTTAATTTCTATAAGGAGTTCTATTTGCTAATAAACTAGGATAATGGAAAACTATTTTCCTCCTTTTCACACACACTGAGGTGCTATCAGAATAGATAAGAAAAAGTCATCAAACACCCGCAGAACATAGGTGAATTTGACATTTATTTGAAGGCTGAGTCTGTGAGGGTAGAGATGCTTGTCTCAATAATGGATTTTTGAAAATAAACTATTACAAGGAAATGGCCGAGCAGTTGTTCAATTGCTCAGCATCAATGAGTGCAGTTAATGCAGCAACTGACCATAGGGACTTGACGGAACCCGAGCTGAACTGAGCTGTCCAGGCTACATGACTTCTTGGTACACAGGTGGTTCAGTGCTAGAATTTTCACCTGCCATGTGGAGGGCCCAGGTTCAGCTTTCAAAGATGTGACACTGGTCAGCAAGGTGCTGTGAATTTCCCAGATGATTTCATTCAGTGTGTTCAAATCCAGAGGAAGCTGTATGAACAAATCAACATTCCAGCTGGAGTTCTGCTCTTACTCTGACTTCAGACATGTGTGCAAACATCCATCCCCATGCTGAACATGTGTTCTAAAGGTGGATTGCTCTAAGCAATATAAAAATGTAATACAAAAGTACATCTTTTGACTTTCATTTAGTTTTGATAATAAATTCTCTTCAATTTTATCAATTTTTATTAAACTCAGGTGTGCTATACCCCCTTAGGAGTCCCTTTAGCTACTGTCAGTCATATCTCTTCTCCCATAAAATCCTCTGGTATGTAATTTAAGTGTGTCAATATTTTAGTCACATTTTTTATTTTACGTTTTACATGATAAAATAAAATGTCATCAGACTATAGCTGTTGCCTTTCTTCTCCTAGAAGACCTTTTGTATGGCTTTGAATGCTTTATTCTTTTGGAAGTAATCATATCATGTAAATGGTTTACAGCCAGTGAGATATAAAAACCCCACAGAAATCCTTGTCAGATTTCAAGGCCTACAGATATTTTGATGGTCATATGAATGAATGAGGAACATGAGTTAAGTATTTCCTGCTTCTTGGGAGACTAGAGAGTCATTTGAGTGGTAAATATTGACACCAAGTTCCTTGTAAGTGAACCCTTATAAAACTTTCTGAAAATATCTTATACATCATGAGAGTAACTGAAATAAAAAAGAAAATGCATCAAAATATACTATAGGAATATATATATAACTCCAGGTTTGACTAGGTTTCCAGGTGTCTTTAGTTTCCCTTACAACATTTTAATATTTTCCAACTGTTCCATAATGTGCATTTTCCCTTTGAAAAGGGGATGTTACTTAGTTGGGTAGTTCTGAAGATAAAAATTGTGTTGACATTATAAGAAATAATAACATTTCTGTGTTAGATGTAAAGCTGGCCTGGTTTACTCCACTCTGCAAAATTGCTTAATAGATAAAACATGAGAATTAGTCTACTTTCTCCTTGCCAACAGAATATTCATCTCATTCTAGGACAATGTGAGGTACAATTTATCTGATCAATAAAAATAAACCATTTCCTACACAAAGAAAATAGCCAAAGAACAAAAATTGAGGTATCATTCTTCCTGATTTGAAACTATACTTACTACAAAACAATAGTAATCAAATCAGTATGGTCCTGTAATAAAAACAGTAAGAGATCAAGGGAGCACAACTAAGAGGCCAGAGAACTAATTAGCAACAATTAGTGAAGAGCATCTAATAGAAGTCAATCTCTTTAGTAAATAACACTGGGAAAACTGAACACTCACCTTAAAGAGAACGAAACCAGATGACTGTGACACTACATGAACAAGCAGAATTGGCCCCAGGGTTGACTTTGGGAGCTAATCTCCAATGGCAGAGGAAACAAAATCAAAAGTAAACAAGGGACCACATCAAAATGAGAATCTTCTGCAGTAATAGAAACATTCTAATGTGAGATTATTTCCTCATAATATATATGACAAGGGGCTAATATCTAACACATATAAGAAACACATAAAAGCACATCAACAAAAACAATCCAATGAAAGAAGATCTAAATACACTTCTCCAAATAAAGAGGGCCAAAAGGTCATCCACATATCTTGTTGGTAGGAAAACAAAAATGAGAATAATGAGGGATGAGCTCCCAGTTGTGAGAATGGCTATTATCTAAAATACTGGAAACAAGCAAGTGTGGACCAAGGGTGTGGAGAAACAACGCCCACACTACAGCTGGGAGGGTAAATTGGTCCTCTCTCTACTGAAATCATTTATGGAGATTCCTCAAGCAACTGAAAAAAGAAACCCCTTATGATCTTGTCATCCCATTCCTGGGTATTTTCTAGAAAACACGAGACACTAATATGAATTATAACTCCCATGTTTATTGCAGCATCACATGCAATAAACAAGAGCAGAACATGACCTAAATGCCTGAAAACTTGTTTTTTACATCTGACAACAAAAGGGAAAACACAGAAAAAGTCCTCTAAATTTAAAAATGTATATTGATGCTGTCCAGGATGACAAATGACGAGATCAGAGTGTGAGAAAATGTTTCTGTGTTCTATATTCCAAGTCTGTTATTGTGAATACATAAAAGTTTTCCAACTCACAAAAATGAAAATCAATACAAAGTACAGAGAGGGTGCCAGTATAGCTATTTCTGTGCCCAGTGTGGTCAGCTCTTCTAGGCTCCGCTCTAAGTTAAGCACCTGTCGAGTCCCCTTCCCCCCAGGTGCTGTGCCTCCTCACCCTGTCCCTCCAGGTTTGGGCCCCCACAGACATGCATCCCCCCCTCCATGCACAGCCCTTCAGTGCTTGTCTCAGTTTCTCCACTCACTCAGGCGGCTGTTACTCGGGTCGGGTCTATGGAGAGACCCTGTAACCTGGTTCCTCAACACCACAGATGGGAAGAGCACATTTCTACACTCCCCAGGGGAGCATTCCTGCCATTTAAAACCCACAGAACTGACAGCAGTGTCCTGACAATGTCCCCACCTGGGCTCACAGCAGCACCATTCACAACGGCCAAGAGGGGGAAGCAACACATCTGTCCACAATGTGGGGATGTGACAAAAAATCATGGCCCATCCACACAGCAGAGTGCTATCCAGCCTTTAAAAGGAGGGAAATCCTGACACAACTAACATGGGTCATCCTGGGGGATACTGGGCTCAGGGACAGCAGAGTCCTAACAGGACAGACCCGCTCATAAAAGCCCTATAAGAGTTGTGCCCATAGACAAAGCAGGGTGGGGTTAGTGGGAGCAGGAAGGGGTGTGGGGATCAGGGTTGAATGAGCTGGAGTTTCAATTTGGGAAGATGAGAGTTCCAGATGGTGGAGATGGCTCACAGGTAAGAATTCACTTAACATCCCATAGCTTTGCCCTTAGAATGACTGATATGATACTGTAGAAGGTGTGTTCACAATAGAGCACAAACTACAGGAGCCAGACAGGGAGGAATCTACCAAATAGCCCCTGAAATCAAGTCCTGCCCCAAGGGAAGTGAAGACCCTCCAGATGCTACAACACCCACAGCCAGGATGATAAACACGACCCCCACCATGGACTCCCCCTCCTTCTATGAAGTCCCATTAGTATTTCTCTTCAACTTATGACATTATAAAAAACTGAAAGATTGGAAGATGAAAAAGAACAGTGGTAGTGATTTCAAAATCTCTTCAAAATAAAAGGTCACAGTGAGATGTCAGCTGTCAGTTCCACGGGCACAGCACATGCACCACCACTGTGAAGTGTTTCATCAACACTTTCACTCCATGTTGTGCACCCAGAATAAGGGTTTGTGAGCACACGGAGCAACACTGCTCTCAGTTACCACAAGATGTGTCCACAAAGTCCATAAGGATAGATGGACACAGTGTGGGTGATCCATGAGTTTCAACACTAATCTGCCTCATAGAAAAATAAAATCAAATGCTGACACTGCTGTGAAAAATATTATCAAGTCTCCACAAATACGAAACATAAAACTTATGATGCAATAATTCTACTTCAGGGTGTGACCCCAAAGGAATGAAAGCAGGGACTTCAACAGGTATTTGTAGACCCACATCCCTCTGAAGTGCTCTCAATCTGCCAAAACCTAGAAGCAGCACAGAGCCATCAACAGATAATTGAAAAACAATGTAGGGTTTACACAAGACAATACTACTCAACCTTAAATATAAAGGAAACCCTCATGCACGCCACCAGGAGTATGAAGTTGGATGTCATTCAGCTAAGTGATGAAGCAACACAACGCTCACTGACAACCACAAAGATGTGGAGATTAGACAGTGTATTCCTGAATAATTCCTAGACCAAGGAGGAAATTAAAGATGAAGTAAAAGTCATTTGGAAATGCGTAAATTTGAAGGAATGAGGTAACGGATGTGGCAAAAGCAGTCCTACAAAGAAAGCTTATAGTAATATAAGGTCACAAAAAACCTGAGACATCATAAATGAAATATCGAACCACACACCTGAACAGATTAGGAAAAAAAGAATGATAAAAACAAAAACTTCTATGAAACAGAAGTGATAAAAACTACTGGAAAATAAATAAATTTAAAGCAAAAGCTCATCTAGAAAATCAGTTAAACCATCAGCTGGTTCTTTGCAAAATAAACTAAACTCACACTTAGGCTCACACAGAAAATAAAGAATACCTAATAAAAATATCAGAAATGAGATGTGATCATAGCAGGCATTGCATAGATTGAAAGGATCATAGGGGACTATTATAATCACCCATGTCCCTACAAATTCACCAGTCTTCAAGATGGTACATATTTCTAGAATCCTCCAACCCCAACACTGAACCAGACTGACATAGATAACTTGAAAGACCAATCACAAACACCAAAATGCCATCAAAATTTCCCCAATCAAGAGCCCAGGACCCAATGGCTTCACTAGTGAATTCTACTACTCAATAAAGAGTCATCTCTTATCCTCCATATACTCTCCATAAACTCTTCCAGGAAATCAAAGTAAAACTCACCACTACATTCCATGAGGCTAATATTACCCATCAAAATGGTGGCTCATCTATATCTGGAGGCAATACCTCCCCTTGAGGTGTACTCAGGGGCTAAAGCTCTCAAGAGAGCTGAGAGAGCTGGTATGGTTGCCTGGAGTTCTTGTGGGCTGTAAGGTCACCTAGAATTATGGTGGGAATATCTACGGGTTGTGTCTGAAGACCTGGGTTGCTAAGGGTCTTTGCTATAAGCCCATCCCCACAATACCTAGCCAGCCAGCCCTATCTCCTGTTTATATGTCTGCACATCTGCCTTATAGATTTTATGCTCTGCATTGTCACATCAGTATTAATAGATGTAGAGAACACATTTGACAAGATTCAACACTTTTTTATGATAAAATCACTCACCAAACTGGTGAGTGAAGTCTCATACATCAACATAAGAAAAGTCATATATGATATGCCCACAGCCAACATCATGCCCACTGGCAGACAATGGGAAGACTTTCCCTAACCTGGGACCAGACAAGGAGGCCCTCTCTAAATCACTGCTATTCAACATTACTCTGTGGTTGCTGTCTACAGAATTAAGGCAAGAAAAGGACATTAAGAAATCCAAATTGGAAAAGAAAAAATAAAACAATCATTATTTGCAGATGACCTGATATTATACCTAGAAAATCCTAGACTTGACAAGATCACTACTAGAAATAACAAATGAAATAGCAATGTGGCAGGATATAAATCACTATGTGCAAGACTCAAGAGCATTCTAAATGCAAACAATCAACTAGAGGAAAAGGGAACTAATAAAGGAATTCCACTCACAGTAGCACCAAAATAGATAAAGATCTGGGAATGAACATACTAACAAGGTGAAAGATCCCTATGTCAAAATCCACAATTCATTAACAAAAGAAATAGAAGACACTTGATGGTCATGAAGTGTCATTAAAACTGGCCACACCACCCCAAGCTATATACAAATTCCAGGGACATTTCTCAAGGACATTTAACAAACAACATATAAATTTGTCTGGACCCACAATACACCTCAAGTAGCCAAAGCTATCAACCTCTAAATAAAAAAATAAGAAAATACGCTCCCACACTTCAAATTATACTATAGCGATTAAGATCTAAACAGCATAGAAATGGAATAGAAACAAAAATAGAATAAAATTAATACCCCAGAAATAAAAACACTCCTATATGTGTTATCAATCACTTGATAAAGGAACCAACAGCATACAATGCAGGATGAAAAACCTATTCAAATAATGATGTTGGGAATACTGGCAAAAAAAAAAGAAAGAAACTAGATTTCTCTTTGGCACCATACACTAACATTAACTTAAAATGTATCAAAGACCTGGACATAAAACCCAAAGTTGTAAAATCAATAAAAGAAAGCACTCCATGTCATCAACCTCAATGATGTCTGAGCAAGAGACACCCAGGGCAGAGCAAATCAAAAGTAAAAATTAATAACTGATTCTACATCCAACCAGAGCTTCTGTCCAATGAAAGAAATCATACCTAATTGAGAAATGCAACCCAATCACAGAAGACATTCACACAATACACCTCTGAAGTATGTAAAATGTTCATACAGCAACATAAAAAACAGAGAACCCACTCCAAAAATGGGCAGAGCAGATGAATAGAAAATTTTTCAGAGGTGACCAACAGAACACATGACAAAATGTCTTACATTATTCACCACTAAAGAATCTACAATGAAAACCCACCCCACATTGGTGAGGTTAACCTATATCAAACACACTGGAAGCAAGGATTTGAGAGGGAGTAGAGAAAAAAATCCCTCCAACACTGTTGGTATTAGTGTAAATTTGTGCAACCCTTTTGGAAAAACATAATAAAGGAGATTCCTCAAAAAAGATCAACCTAGCATTTGATCCAGCAATCCCCTTCTAGGAATATACACAGAGAACACAAAATACTGATTAGAAAAGATATCTGCACCCTTATGTTCACAGCAGCACAATTCATAATTGTCATGACACAGAAATAGCCTAAATGACTCTGGAGAGAGGACTAGATAAAAATGCTGTGGTCTATATACATGATGGAATTCATGCTGCTGTTAAAAAAGATGAAATTTTGCCCTTTGATAAAACCTGGGTGGAAATGGAGGTGATCACAATAAGTGAACTAAGCCAGCAAGTAAAAGGACAGACAGGGTGGTTTGATTCATATGCAGAATATAAACAAAACAAATGAACAGACAAATTGGAACAGAACTCAGTTAGAGTACAAACCATGATGAGACAGAAATACAGACTCAGTGCCCACCAAAAAAGAATCCTTGGTGAGCCCATAAAACAGTGTGTATTACAAGATTACTCCTGTGTGAACTCCTGTGTGTCCTGTGGACAGTGAGGCCTGACTTCCAGTAGTAACTTCCTTACATTTATAGGGTTTCTATTTAGTGTGGAATCTCTGGTGTCTACTGAGGTGTGACTTCTGGAAGCAAGGTTTCCCACATTCCTTATAATCATAGGGATTCTCTCCAGTGTAAATTATCTGATGTACAGTCAGTTCAGACTTTGATTAGAAAGCTTTTCCACGTTCCTTACATTCACAGGGTTTTACTCCAGTGTGAATTCTGATGTACAGTGAATTCTGACTTCATAGAAAAAGCTTTCCCACAATCGTTACAGTCAGGGCTTCTCTCCAGTGTGAGTTCTCTGATGTTTAGTGAGTTGTGACTTCCTAGAAAAACCTTTTCCACATTCCTTACAGTCATAGGGTTTCTCTCCTGTGTGCCTTGCCTGATGTACAGTGAGTTGTGACTTGGTGAAGAAACATTTCCCACATTCCTTACAGTCATAGGGTTTCTCTCCTGTGTGAATTCGCTGATGTTTACTGAGTTGTGACTTCGTGGAAAAACCTTTTCCACATTCCTTACATTCATAGGTTTTCACTCCAGTGTGAACTCTCTGATGTACAGTGAGTTCTGACTTCGTGGTAAAAGCTTTCCCACATTCCTTACAGTCATAGAATTTCTCTCCTGTGTGCCTTGCCTGATGTACACTGAGGTGTGACTTTGTGAAGAAGGCTTTCCCACATTCCTTACATTCATAGGGGTTCTCTGTGTGAATTCTCTGATGTACAGTGAGGTTTGACTTCATGGAAAAAGCTTTCCCACATTCCTTACAGTCATAGGGTTTCTCTCCAGTGTGAATTCTCTGATGTTTACTGAGTTGCGACTTAGTGAAGAAACGTTTCCCACATTCCTTACAGTCATAGGGTTTCTCTCCAGTGTGAATTCTCTGATGTTTACTGAGTTGCGACTTAGTGAAGAAACGTTTCCCACATTCCTTACAGTCATAGGGTTTCTCTCCTGTGTGAATTCTCTGATGTACAGTGAGTTGTGACTTAATGAAGAAACCTTTCCCACATTCCTTACATTCATAGGGTTTCACTCCACTGTGAATTCTCTGATGTTTACTGAGTAGTGACTTCGTGGAAAAACATTTTCCACATTCCTTACAGTCATAGGGTTTCTCTCCTGTGTGCCTTGCCTGATGTACACTGAGGTGTGACTTTGTGAAGAAAGCTTTCCCACATTCCTTACATTCATAGGGTTTCACTCCAGTGTGAACTCTCTGATGTACAGTCAGTTCTGACTTTGTGGTAAAAGCTTTCCCACATTCCTTACAGTCATAGAGTTTCTCTCCTGTGTGCCTTGCCTGATGAACACTGAGGTGTGACTTTGTGAAGAAAGCTTTCCCACATTCCTTACATTCATAGGGGTTCTCTGTGTGAATTCTCTGATGTACAGTGAGGTTTGACTTCATGGAAAAAGCTTTCCCACATTCCTTACAGTAATAGGGTTTCTCTCCTGTGTGAATTCTCTGATGTATAATGAGGGTTGACTTCATGGAAAAAGCTTTCCCACATTCCTTACAGTCATAGGGTTTCTCTCCTGTGTGAATTCTCTGATGTTTAGTGAGATCTGACTTCCTGGAGAAAGGTTTTCCACATTCTTTACATTCATAGGGTTTCTCTCCTGTGTGGATTATCTGATGTACAGTGAGGTTTGACTTCCAGTTGAACGTTTTCCCACATTCCTTGCATTCATACGGTTTCTCTCCTGTGTGAGTTCTCTGATGTACAATGAGGGTTGACTTCGAGCAGAAAGATTTCTTGCATTCTTTACATGCATAAGATATTTCCCCTATGTGTATTTTCTGATGTGTAACAAAATTAAACTTTTTCTTGAAAAAATTACCACGAAGATTACATTGAAAATTGTCCTCATCTAATGGAGGCTTCTGAAAGTGAGTGAGATGCAAGGCTTTGCTGACATTATTACCATTTAGATTACATTTGTTACTAACATATTTAGGATAGCACAAGGATTTTTCAGATGTATTTTGGCCCTCAGGTTTTTCTACAGCAAGCATCTTATCAGGTTGAACAGGCAGATCTATATTCTTACATATATTAAACTCCTCAGGCATCTTTCTCGAATAATTTCCCATGCTTATAATCACTTCAGAAATGTGGCTAGAGCTCAAATGACATGTTTTTCTTAACTCATTTCCCTCCTTATATGATGTTTCCTTCTTGGCTTGTAGAAATCGCCTCAAATGTCTTCCCTGGTTATCCTTGTGGGTCTCACACAGTTCATTCAATGATCGGACATCTAAAATGACATAAAAATAACCACATCTATGAGTGACATCTAAGAATTTTTTGTAGAAACCCAATAAAATGATAAAGAAGTTCTTTGTATCCTAAGAGTGTGTACCATATTTAAAATAATCAAGAATTATAGACTTTTAGATACATGGCTTTTCTACCTAATGAATTAATGTAATAAATTACATTAAAAGATAATCTAACATCATAGATTTATTTTCTTTTAGTTTTTTTATTTTATTTTTTGATTTATAAATATGTGATCAAAATATTCACCTACTTTCTAGTAGATTTCAGATGAAAGATTTCAACTGACATTTGTTTTGTCTTCTCTTCTCTATATGTGGCTCTCTTGTGCTATGTCCACATGAATGATTCAAGGATTACAGATAGGAAGAATTCCCTACGTCGGGAACTTGCTGGATTCAGGATAGGGACATTTTACTACTACCTAAGTAGAAATAGTACCTAGGGACAAGGATCTGGCTGCTACATTTTAGTTTTTACTTTTCCCTGAGTAATGGACATAAGCATTTGTGGGTCTTTGCAAAGGAAAATCCTCCTGAAAATTCTTACATACACATCACTGCATTCTCCTTAATAGGCACAGGAAACAGTTTATCACTTGGAGATGTTGTTCGAGAACCAACCCCAACAACCATATTTGAAAATCCAATTGCAATCTAATAATATCAGGAGGCCTGGCCTTCTAACCTCAGATGTTTGCAACAGGTCCGCTCACTGATAATTCACTGCTTCTCAAGAATTTTCTTATGTTTGACTCCAGCTGTCTCATAATTACTGTGAAACTGGTTTTTGTTTTCTTTGGGTAGATGCCAAGAACTGGAATTGCTGGATAAAAGGTAGATCCATTTTTACTTTTGGAGGAAACTCCATATAGTTTTTCAAAGAGGTTATACTAATTAAATTCCCTCCAACAGTTATGGGGTTACTTTTCCTCCAAACCTTTTCCAATACATTCCTTTCTCAATTTTTTGATAGAAGTCATTCTCAATGGTGTTGTGACAACACTGTTTTATTTATATTTCTCTTACGGTGAGTGATGTGGAACATTTCTTTCTGAGTCTTTAGGCCTTGGATGTCTTCTCCAGAATGTTGTCTATTTATCTCTTCTGCCCATTTTGGGGGGGTAGGTCATGGATGTTTGCTGATGTGTATGAGCACATTGTTTGTTTTGGAGATTAAGCTCCTATCTGATGTATATTGTGTAAATATTTTCTCCCAACCTCGGTGGGTTGTCCTTTTGTTATAGTGAAAGATAATTTCACCATACAGAAATATTTTGGTTTGATGTTGGCCCAACTGTTTACATTTTCCTTATATTCTTTTGCCAAGTGTCACTTTTCCAAAGACATCTCAGAGGTTGTCATGAAGTAATTTTCCTCCAAGTAATTTTCTGTCTCATGTGTTACATTCAGTACTTTGATCCATTTTGTGTTATTATTTATGCATTGTGCTATGAATAATCTGGATTCATTTTATTCAGGTGGTTGTCCAAATTCTCAGTACCATGTCTTGAACAGATGATTCAATATTCAACAGATTATTTCCAAATAACCTCATCCGGTCATGATATATCATTTTCTAATACGCTGATGAGTTCAGTTTGCCATGATTTTCTGAGTATTTTTCACATCAACATTCAACAGTGATATCAGTCTGTAATTTTCTTTCTGTGTATATAAGGTCCTTGCCTGATTTTGGAATCAGTTTAATGTTAGACTTGTAAGATGTATTTGGACATTTTATGCATCTTTTATAGTTGACTTTAAGAAGTCTGGGTATTGGCTTGTCTTTGTACATTTGGTGAATTTGTGAGTCATGGCTTCTTTCTTTTGAGGGGGAGACTTTTGATTACTGCTCCCACTTCTGGACTTGTGATTGGTATATTTAGTCTATGTCTTCCTGGATCAGTTTTGGATATTTGGAGGAACTTTGAAATTTGTCCGTTTCATCAAGATTTGTGAATTTGCTTTCAAAGAGGTATTCATAGTCATCTCTTACATCTTTTCAATTTCTCCCATGTTTGTTGTAATCTCCCCTCTCATTTCTGCTTCTTGTTAGGGTTTTCTCTATTTTCTTCTCCATTGATTCTGGGGCTCATGACCTACAAGTTTGGTTTATTTTTTCAAAGAACCAATTCTTGGTTTCATTCATCTTTTCATTTTGTTTCACATGGCTCTGCTCCAATTTCTATTTACTTCCTTCTAATGATTATTAACTTTGATCATTTTCTAGTTCCTTTGTTTGTGTGCGTATACTTAAGTTGATAACTCTTGCTTTTCTTATGTGTGCTTGTATCACTATAAATTTTCCTCTTAGAATTGCTTTTGCCCCATCCCATATGCTCTGGTAGACCTTATCTTCCTTTTCATTTGCCTCTAGGTAATATTTAATTTCCTCATTGATACAGGAATTTCTCAGAAATATGTTGTTTAATCTCCATATCTTTGTGTTTCTTTCAGTTTTGCTTTTCTGATTTATTGCTAATTTCACACCCTTGTTGGAGAAAAATCTTTCTATATTTTCAATCTTTCTAAATTTACGAAGACTTAGTAAGTGTCCCAGGATATAATCCATCCCTGTGTATGTTCTTTGTGCACTTGAAAAGAATGTATAAACCATTTTTATCAATGTAGAAGATGGTATATATCTAATAAGTCCATGTGAAGTATTCATTCATTTGGGGACTTTACTGATAGGTTTTTTTCTAAGATGACCTATTATTGATCTAAGTGACTGAATATTGAAGTTTCCTACTAATTCGTTACTATTAATGTCTACTTTCAGGACTTAGCTTCTGTTTTTATGTATTTAGGTGTCCAACCTACCTATTAGTGATGGTTCTTTCTTCTTGACGAGTCTGCCCCTTGATCATGATGAGCAGCATCCACCTTTGCCATGTTACCCTGTTTTGGTGATAGACTATCTTGTCTGATATTAGTATTAGAGTTGCTGCTGTCCTTTCATACCTGTTGCTTTTATATATTTTACCATTGCCCCTCACTTTCAGCCTGTGCCTGTCTTTGGACTTGATATTCTCTACAAGCATATTGATGCTTCTTGCTCCATCCAACCTCTGTGCATCTCTTGATTGATGAGCTCAGTCCATTCATATTTAGTGTGGGTATTGATATGTAAGACTTTATTGCTATCATTTGAACTTTAGCTTTGTTTCTTTAATATATCTGCTAATTCTGCCCTTAGTCGTGTATTTTCTTTAAGCTATGCAGTTTTTGATGTTGAATCTCAATTTTTTAAACCTTTCTAGCTCTGCATCTCTAAGATTATGGTTACCCGCTTTCCACCTCTAACTAAATGCATGTATTATAAGTCTTTTCTGAGATGTTATAATTTCTGTTTCTCTTTGCCCTGTAGATTATTTTATTCTCTCCTGATGATCCTTCTGATTCTGATTTACTGACTATCGCCATTCTCAAGTTTGTTTTCTCTGTTTAAGAGCTCCATAACTTTTCACAAATGTGGGTCTGGTAATGGAAACACCTGTACATTTTAATTTATCATTGAAGACTTTTATTCCTCAATTATTTGAATGATAATTTTGCAGGGAGTATTTTTCACAGTACGTTTTTGTCTTTTTCTATTTTGAAAGTGTCATTCCACTATCTTCTGGCTAGTACATTTTTGCTGAGATAGCCTAATGAGTGTACCTTTATAGGTTGTTTCTTTTTCTACCTTTAGTGTTTTACTTTATTGTTGAATTTTGAGAATTTTACTTTGATAGTATTGGTGTAGGTATTTGTGCATTTTAGAGTTTGGGTATTCCTCCCGTTTCCTGGACTTTTATGATTAGCTTTTTTACAGGTATGGAAAATTCTCTATTACTTATTTAAATACATTTTCTGCCCCTTTCTCCCTTACCTCACCATGGACGTTTCCCATTATCTTTATGCTTGTTTCTCTCATGTTACCTGGTTACCTGATATTTCTGAGGCTTTATTCATTTTTCTTCAATCTCATTTCTCTCTCCCTTCCATGAGAGCTGCCTCTGTTTTTATCTTGAATTTCTAAGATTCATTCCTTTGATACTGAGCCTGTAGTTTTTCCCATGTTTGTCTTCAATTTTATTTGGGTTTTCTTTATCGCCTTGATGTCTTTGGTGAAGTAGTCCTGATAACATTACTTATATTTATTTATTTGCTTTTGGGCACTTAATTGTGTATCTGGCAGATGATTCTATATTATTCATAAATATCCCTGTGAATTCTTTAACAGTTACTGTCTCATTGTGTCTTTTAATGATTTTTTCTTTGGGAAGCTCCTGGTGTCTTCCTCTTATTGAGCCATTCATGTCTGTTTTGTTTTGACCTAGACCTGATGCCCTAACTTTACTGCTCTATCCTGGGCATGGACCCTGGTCAGTCAACACTGGGACTCCTCAAATCATCTCACTCAATTTGAGTTAAAAAATTCCAAAACTTGCATACCCTGGTAGAATAACAAATTGATTAGCTGTCTTCCCCAAAGAGCAAAGGCCATGTATGACTCGCACCCAAGTTCAAGACATGGGGAAAGGATGAAGACCAAGATGAACAACCAAATAAAGTGCTTCTTCCAATAAAGTGATTCTTACTCCTCTTCTTTCCACCTGACTAGAGTCCCTACTTGCCTTCATTCCGCCTGCAGCTTTCCTTTAATTACATTTCAAAATGGATAAACAGCCATCCTAAACTTAAACTCTATCGATGTCATCACATGATATATTGTCATACAAGTGACAACTGAGACCTTTCTTACAATACCGCCATTTTTCTCAACTTCTTTGTGACTATTTTTTCAATATTTAACATGTACATTTGTTTCATTTCTCTCCCTACAGAGTGTAAGCACTATAAAAGGACAGTCCTTGGTTTTTATTGTTATTTCCCCCAACTACTACAAAAAGGACTGTGATTAAAACTTCCCAATTAATATGTTGAAATAATAAATAATTATATGAATAAAGGCCAGAAAGAAATCAGTTCATGACAGAAGGAAAGGAGGGAAAGTGAGAACCCAAAGTTATGTACCAAGAAAGAGTTCCAAGAAGGAAGACGGGGATGAAGATTAAGAAAATATACAGCCACTAAAAAATAAGGGTGGGGAGGATTCATGAATGAGAACCATATTTGTAGACTGAATAATGCATGAGTCTGATACACACAGACTAACTAGCCAAGGGACTGAATCTGAGAAAAAACATTGTTGAAAATAGATCAGTATGATAAGCATCTGCTGGGCTCTCCTCTTTCCAGCCTCCTTGCCCAGCAGCATTGACTCACCTGACAGGCTTTGGTTTGGGGGTTCTGCTACTGTGCATATTTCTTCTCCTCGTTCTAACTTGGCAATCAACTCGGGTTTGGTAATGGAATGCCCTGCTGAGAAGAAAAATGTAAACCTTTTGTCAAATTGTTTCCCTTTCATAATCTCTGAAGAATGATGGCCGCACACGTTTAAGATTGTACAAAAAAAATCAACTCAAACCTCTGATTGGAGGTATAGACATTCTTGGCTTGGAATCAGAAATCTAGATACCAGTTAATTTCATAAGCAGCTGTACATTCACCATGTAGAACACAGTACTTGCCTCTAGTACTTGCTGGGGAATGTCTCTCACCTGTTGACACCAGGTTGCAATATGTCTCCAGCATCACATCCCTGTACAGGCCCTTCTGAGCATCATTCAGGTTCTGCCACTCTTCCCAGGTGAACTTCACAGCGACGTCCTCAAACGACACCATCCCCTGGAACAGCACATTTCCCCTCAGTTCAGCTCATCTGCTTGGGTCATAGGAGCAAGAAACCTGGGACTTTACTATCTGTGTAGTTTTTCTTATATTGGAACACCATGTGTTTCTAGAATGTGAGACAGCTAGGCTGACCTTACATACCACTTTAAATTGGATAGTACTTGCTTTTCATATTTCTTGACCATCCTTAATTGTAATATGAAAATCAATTTTGCCCCATTTTTAATAAACCAGGATCATCTTTAACATGTGACATGTGGGAAGTTGAGTTGCCCTGGGCTCAGGCTGTTGAGGGGACACAAAGGCAGCTGTCCCTTCTGCCCCACATTGATCAGGGTCCTTGCATGCTGACTGTGGTTGGCCAAGGTGGCTGCTGCTATCATCACCCCCACGAGAAAACAGGAGCCATGGGGAGAGGGTTTCTCCACACGCCACACACATCCATCTTCTCAGAGGGAGCAGAACACTGTAGCTTGGCTGAGTCAAAGGTATATACCATAGGGGTTATCTCTGCCACTGGGACGATTAAAACAGAATGTGTTTTAGGCAGGACACTTAGAGCGGCGCTTATAGAGGGGCCAGATCTGGTTTCCTCCTGAGGTGCCAAGATTCCTTGTGCCGGCCTCGGCCATTTGTATAAAGTCCCACTGGATGGCACATCACTACCAGTAGGTTGAGCTAAGTTTTTTGAGGTAGTTGAGAATTTCTATGAGAACAGCTTACAGCACATCGACAAATGGGAGTGCAGCGCAGCAAACACTGAGAAGTCCAGTGGGTGCTACTGAAGCAGACACAGGAATGAAAAGAAATAAAGGAAAGTCTGCAAGGAGCTCATCACATGTACAGAAACAGAAGAAATTTGTATAATTGGTCAATGTACTCTCATGAGATCTACAGTTGTGAGGTACTTGGATACATGGAATAAAAAAAAACATATCTGTGTCTGATAGATGGGTAAAGACTTTTTCTGAAATAAGCAAAAAAAACTCCTAGACTTTCAAGACTTGTGATATTGTAGAGTTGTCTATCTTCCAGGAATTAGAGCACCTATCAAGAGAATATTTTCTTCAACATGTAAGGAGAGAAGCAGCCTGTGTTAGGACAGTGCACCATGGCTGGTTTTCTTCCAAAACAACAGAAAATTAGTAATTTCTCCCTTTCTGAGGCAGCAAAATGAGACTTCAATAAAAACAAATAATGGCACTGGATGGAACCTCTACTCTTTTACTGGAAGCTTCTCATCTTCAGAGAGAGAAACTGAGGCCTGGGAAAGGCACTCCTGTGACCTACATTGAACAGTTCATCAGTGGAGAGAGCTCAGCTGGGATTCCCAGCTACACAGCCTCCATGCCGCCTGCCCAGAATCTGACTTTGTGCCAAATGCCTTACGAGATGCACAATCAAGAGGGCACTTTCCTACTTCATCAATCTCTATCTTCATCTCTCTGAAAACAAATAACTTAAATGTATTAAAATAGACTGAGTCCCTCTCTGAAATTTAATGCTCTAACACCTGCCTGTGTGGCCTCTGTGCTTTGCATCACACTGGCATTTCGTAAATGCTGACTGTCCCTCCCAGAGGACCACACTGGTGAGTGTGGCATGAATTCAGTTCCTCAGCCCTGGGTGGAAGCAATCCCACCCTCTTTCATCGCTACTGTTTTGATGAATTTGGCTTCTTTTATCAACATTAAGGCAGCAGTTAAAGTCCTAAATAAGAACATTGCTCCTCCCAAATTTCCCTTTATCTCCAGACTAAATCATTATGTGATTCTCCACTGATGAAAGGTGCAGAATGGGGGTTAAATCACTAAGAGGCAAAATTAATTACAAAAGGGGTGGGCCAAACTGAAAGTGGCAAAATGAACAAGGGAGAGATGAGTCTGAAAGGCAAAAACAAATCATCAAAATAGTTCCCCAGTAGTTGGTCTATTTAAGGTTGGGGGGTCATCTCCCAACCTGACTCCTCTTCCCTTTCTTCCAAAGAAAATGGCTTTTTCTCACTCTTGGGACAGCCTTTCTTTTTCCTTTTCTTCTCAATAAAACTTCTGCTTCTAAATGCTCTGAGTATCACTGAAACTCCTTTCAGAGACTTTAACTCAATAACCTAAATCGCAGGCCAGGGAAGGACCATGGAGGTGAGGAAAGGCAATGGACTGGGACTCAGGAGGCACCAAGCCTCTCTTGGGAACAGGCTTCTGTGACCATTGGTTGAAACCAAGCCAAGTTGGTGACCCATTAAACATGGAGGCCCATATTTGGCACCCCTTCCTGTTCCTCGACTTCATTCCAGGGCATCCCAATGATGCCCCATATCAAAGAGAGGCAATTCTCCTGGAAAGTCTCCCCTCTCTTAGGAACTCTGCCAGCTGGAAATTCCTGAGCCTTTCAAAATGTCTGAGAAGTGTTCAATCTCCCTTTGACCTCGGCCCCAGGGGACCCTCTCACAAACATCTGCAAGTGAGCACACCAGACAGGCTATAAACAGCTGACATGACTCAGCAGGAATTAAGAGCCGCACAGGGTGGTGGGTTCTTTGGGTGCCTGTCAGGGCTTAAAAGGGTGGGTGGGGTCTGAGTAGAAAAATTCCTCTTTGCTTCTGGTAACACAAATAAATGCTAGACCAACACTAAGTGTAAGAGCTTTGCAAAATTGAAAAAAAAGAGAATATTTTCTGTCATGAACAACACATAGTCAAAGGAGAAATCTAACATGTTGGGACAGTGAGGGCTATGTTAGTTGTAAAACAAATGTGTCATGGAGTGTGAGTTTTATATCAAGGCATTGAAAGACCAAAATTGGCTGCCTAAGTTTATTTCACCAAAGAAATATTCATGGTATAATGACAGTGAAATACAGACCCCCTGTTACAATATTATTTTGAAGTTGTTTGAAATATTCCGATGTAATACTATATTTCTATTACAAACTCAGAAAAATCATGTTTAAACTTGTGTGGAACCTTACTTGTGTTTAGTAAAGATAGTAAACCTATGTTGAGTGACAGAGAAGACATCAGCGATGTCCTGACACACCAATGTATGTTAAAGTGATATGTAAAGTGAACGTTAAGATGTGACAACAGAACCCTGAAAGTACCCAACTGATAGCCTATGGATTCAAGCTACAAAAGGGGCTCCCACTTCAAACAAGTCAGTCGCCTAGACTCCAACACAGACTCTATGATGTTCCGCATGCTGATCGCTGGAAGCAGCTGCTCGCTAGTGTCCTCTCGGACGCTCAGCTCTTTGCCAGTCAAAACTCATCGCTGCAGCTGCTGTTTGAGAGAAGATCATCACGGGGGACCCAGGCACCAGGAACTTGTGAGTAATAAAGCCTGTGTGTAACTTGCAACTAATATTTGTGTGGTCATATCTCACTCTGGCAGCATAGAAATATTAATATTTACATAAACTCTCCTAAGAGCAAATAAGTAACAGAGTGTCCCTAGAGTGGTCTCGACAGCACTCTCGACCTGCAATTGTCTGGTATTTAGTGCGCACGTATTTTCCATCTCAATCTTATCTTGGACACCCTCAATGGCTACTTACATTTCTGTGTGGTTACTGTCACTGAAGATTAGTTGTTAGTTCAATATGTTCACATAATAAAACTTTTGCTATCATCTTACTTTTTATGAATACGGAATGCTATTTAACTTCATCCTGTTTTTCCCATCCCAAAGCCCCATTTTTGACTCAAGGAAATGTGGGCATCTTAGGGAAAGAGAAAAATTCACTTGAAGTATTCTACCTTTGTAGTTCATAACGAACAAGTGTAGAGTAGCCCTTATAAACCTGGAACTTTCCTTGTTGTTAGGAATAAAGTTATAAATGAAACCCTACATCACCAAGGTATTTATAATCCTTTTTGTAGAGAAAAGTATAAATACATGCCTCCAATGTTGTGTAGGAAAAGTCATATTAGAAACATGTTCAATGTAGACTGGACATGAAGAACAAAAAATATTGAGTTGCAATTGACTGGCAACCCAAAGTGGCTTAGTTCTTCTACATGAACCAAATGCATCATGAACATGAGGCAACATTGGCTGTGAGGTGTAGCTAACAGTTGCCATAGTAGAACACTGTTCAGATTGAGTACTTCTAGGCTACAATGAGAAGACAGTAACAAGGAACTATTCACTTATTCTACCTTTATACATATGATCTAATTTCAGCAACAAAAATTATATGATTGCCAAGATGGTGCTTCTAAGAGACAAGTAACAATTGTCCAATAAATTGACAGCAGAGAGGGAGTCCAAAGCACAGTGGAAGGTTAAGCACCACAGTGCCTCAGAGACCAGTGTAGATTACATTGGAAGGAACACCTGAGATCAATGAATTGGTGAGACTGATGCTCAACACAGATTGATGGAAAAATGAAACTTTTCCATAAAAAAGGACCAGTACTACATGGCTTCACTGGTAAGTTCCACCAAACACTTTTCTATTAAAAAAAAAAAAGAGAGGTACAGACATTAATGAAGGTAAATAGTCAGGCAAGTAGGAAGACAGAGGAGGAAGTCCTTTCAAAACTTTTCTAAGCTATTGTAAAAAAATGACAAACTTTCAAGCCTATTTTAGGGAGTCAAAATTACTCTGATTTAAAAATCCAACACAAACATCATCCAAAACTGAAATTAAAAAGCAGTGTCTCTAATGAATATTGATACACAAATCTAACTAAAATACTTACAAATTAAATGTAACTCATTAAAAGAATACACCACAAAAAGGAGGCTATATTCCAGGGTGCAAGGAAGGTTAACACAGGCAAGGTAAAGAAGGCTACAGATGACAGACCACAGGCAACACTAGACTCCATGGGGAAAAGGAAAGCTTTCCCTCCACAGCCCAGAGGAAGGGAAGAAGCTTCACTCACTGCCACTACTGAATCCAGTGCTGGAAGTTCCGGTCAGCACCATGAGACCAGAAAAAGACATAAAAGCGATCCAAACTAGAAACAAAGATATCAAAGTATCATTATTTGCAGATGACACAATATATATAATCTTAACAACCCCACTAAATATACATTAGAAGTCAAAAAATGAATATAGTAAAGTGGCAGTCTACGATACTAATATACTGAGCTCTGTTGCATTTCTATACACAAATAAACTAGCATTAAGAACTCAGGAAAATAATTCCACTTACAACTGCATCAAAAAGAATAAAATCACATGGAATACAATCAATCAATGAAATGAAAAACTTATGCACTAAAACTACAAGCTACTGTTATAAGAACTAGAAGACACAAAGAAATGGGAAGATATTTTGTGATCATGGATTGGAAGAAAAGAAATTGAAGATGGTCACATTACTTACAGCAATAAATAGATCTACTGCAGTTCCCTTCAAAATACCAAGGATGTTCCTCACAGCTAGAACAAAAATTCTGAAATTTATTTGGAACTATGAAAGACCCCAAATAGCACATAACAATTCAGATAAAAGAACAAAAATTGAGGTTATCAATGTCCTGACTTCAAAGTATTTAGTACAAAGAATTGGTAATCAAATCAGTGTGGTACTGTCCAAGAGCATAAAATGGAGCAAGGACAATATCTTTGGTAAATGATTCTGGGAAAACTGGACAGCTACAGTAGAAAGGATGAAACTATCTAACAACTAGAAACAAAAAATAATTGGCCTAGGAGATAGCTTTGGGGACTAAACTCTGATAGCATGGGAAAAAGAGCAAAAATAAACAAATGGGACCACATCAAACTAAGAATCTTCTACAGTATCACAGACAAAATCAAAACTAAATCACATTCTATTGAATATGAGAAGTTATTTTCTCATCAATACATCTGACAAGGGACTAATTCTAGAATAAAGAACTCATAAAACTCCACATCAATAAAAACAACCCATTTAAAAGGACAGAAGACCCGAATGACATTTCTCTAAAGACATAGAGATGGCCAAAAGGCACATGAAGAGATGGTCCACATGTCTTGTTAAGGAAATGCAAATAAAAACAGCTAAGAGGTATCAGTTCACAATGGTGAGAATAGCTGCTATCCAAAATGCCAGAAACAAGCAAAGATTGACAAGGAAGTTATACACTGCGCTGGGAGTGTAAATGGGTTTGACCCTTAGTGAAATCATTTATGGCGATCACTCAAATTTATTAATATATTTATTTTTTTTAATGGAAAGGTGTAGAGGCAGGCTGGAAGAGACGGGGGAATTAGTGCCCTATTTATTTTATTTTAGTTGTTCATTTCAGTCATTCACCAGGCCCAGGATATGAACCCTGGTCCAGGGTGTATATGACTGTGCCATCCACAGGGAGATGACCAAATCGCTACTCCACCAGCATGCACCTACTCCATTAATTGAAAACAGATATTCTATATGTTTTGTCATTCCACGTTGGAGTATTTAGCCAGAAAACTCAAGAACACCAATTTGAGAAGATAGAAGCACCTTCATTACTTACAATAACCGAGTGCAGAGCACAGTGTAAATAACCACAGACACATAGACAGAGAAGATGTGATGCATATATACACAGGTGACTACTCAGGAGTCCTCACTCAAAGTCTGCTGAAGATCAGCTCATCTCTTTCTTTCCTGGGAGATGCTGTGCCCAAAGGGATATGACTGGGCACTGTCACGCACAACACCCTCGCAGTGGTTGATGACACTGGCATCTGATGCCGAATAACTGTGGCTCGATATCTGGGGTGCAGACTTGCCAGAAGCAACAGTGGGCAGTGCCTGAGACAGCGAGGCACCGGGAGTCATCATAGAGCCGGATGACCACATGGTTCTCTGAAGACAGCAGTAACTTAGGAGTCGGGACACCAGCAGACCCCAGTGGAGTTGTGTGAGATGCAGGCAGTTTCCCAGTGGCCATGAACGATGGGTGTGGGAGTCAGGGGACCTAGCACCGTGGGGATCTATGCTGATGACCAGCCTGTAAAGACACTGACTCCAGTCCCTGAGACATGGGAATATGGAGCAGCTGTGGAGCTAGAGTCTGAAATGCTAGTACACGTGGGTCAGTGCAGCCTGTGGGATTATGGCTAGTGTCACCGACTCCAAGCAATAACTGTTGCTAACTTCAGTGAAAAGAGCTGCCAGTGTCCTCTGCAGAGCAGGCCACCTGGGGTCACCCAGAGAACACAAGGTCTCCACTGTGGAAGGTGAGGGGCTCATAGCTGTGTTGGGCTGTGGGGATCCTCAGAGGAAAGGCAGCTTCTATCATCCTCTGCAGAGTAGGTCACAGGGGACCATGGAGGCCGCACCACAGGGCTGACACTGATAAACCCTGTGCCTCCTTGTTCCCAGACCCCTCAGCTAGCAGGTCTCCTAGTGACGCTTTCTGTGCCGTCCTGTGTATTGCGATCGACTGTGTTGCTCCAGTTTCTGAACTGGACTCAAAAGGCCTCCAAGGACCAGTTTTGTGGGCAAACAAA
>RJWH01008756.1:0-27826 GCA_004363575.1 Solenodon paradoxus
GGAAACTGGCACAGAGAAGGAGGTCAGGCAGATGAAAATGCCTTTCAAAGCTGGTGGTGTGGTCCCAGGTTCATGGTCCTCCCCCACACTCAGTGTCTGCCTTTGGCCCCCACACTCCAGAGAGTTTCCCTCATTCCCAGCGCAGGTGGCCATGTTTGGATCTTACTCAGAACTGCGGGAAAGCAGTGGAGCAGGTCAGCAGCACCACCCAACATTTTCATACTCCTGTGACTCAGTAACTCCCACCTAGGAACCCATAGACTCTATGGTGCCTCTGCTGTCAGGTAGCCTTCGGTTCGACCCCTGGCCCTTTGCTCCTGCACTGGCCTAACAGGCAGCGAGGGGAGGGTGGAGAGTTGCCCCAAGTTGGTCAACCCTATATCTTGTTTACTCTTATAACACAGCAACCAACCACTTGGTACCTGACAGGATGCAGCATTCATCAAGTAAGTATTAAATAGACGAATGCACGTCAATGAATAAATAGTTTGAAGCCAGCACATTCCATGGCATTTACTGTGAGCAACAGTATTTGACAAGGTTATTTGGCACAGGAAATACACCTTCTCCCCTTCTTCCTTCCAAGTTGTGACTCACCTTTTCCTGGAAGAATGTCATGTTTCAGTACTCTTACCAGGTTTCCCACATGGCATGTCCTATGGCAATACTCTCAGCTTTCTGAGTGGACATCTCTTACTAGACTGTCTTCAGAGAGCGTTTCTTCTGTGCGTGTGCTTTCAGTGAGGAGAGCTCTCTGGAAACAAAGGCCCCGTTCCCTTCATTTCTTCATGTGAGTGTAAAGAATATGACACGAGAGTGTGGGCAGAGTGTTCGCTGGATGTCACTTAGTGCACATGCATTCATGTGCTCGTATCTGGACACTTACTGACTGTGTTGCTACAGCTGCCATGAGGGCCTCTCACTGTGATTGTGGACTTGCGGTTTGTCCGCCCACTTCTGTCAAAGTATATGTCACAGGGATTTTGAATTTTGATACCATGTTGTTGGATCAGGCCTTTATTAATACGAAATGCCTTTCTTTATCTCTAGGGATGTTTCTTAAAGTCTGATTTGTCTGATATCAGTACAGTTACACCAACTTTCCTTGGTTAATGTTCGTGTGGTATGCTTTCTCAATCCTTTTATGCAAAGTTGCTGTATCTTCTTGTATCTCTTATAAGCAGATATACTTAAGCACTTTTTTAAAAGAAAAAGTGCAACTAGAAATGAAAGCGATGAGGCTAGTAGGCAGGAATAGAAAGAAGGAAGAAGCATTTTATTAATTTTTATTTAATCGTTCATCTTCGATATTCCCCAGTCCCAGAAAATGAACCCAGATCCTCAGGATGTATGTGGACTGTGCTTGGCTAGAGATAGTGGACCTAGTCTCTGTTCACCAGGGAATGTCTTAAGTGCTTTTCTTTTTTCTAAAGGAAAGGTATAGGCAGGAATGATGGTAAGCAGAGGCAGAGACAGGCAAGTAGGAAGAGAGAGGAGGAAGAAATATTTACTCATTTAGTCATTCATCTTGGTCCTATTTCTGGAACCAGAGATCTTGGGATGTATGTGGTCTGCACCCAATGAAATAATCTGCTAGGTCACCAGGGCATGCCTTTCATGTGCTTCTTAAATAAGAGACTGGATTGGTGATCTTTTACTTATAAATAGGATATCTCACCCATTTACATTTAATGTAGTGACTGTTAAATTTTGGTTTAAATCTATAACACTTTTTTATTCTTTATTTTTCTATTACTGATCCCATCACTAGAGGGAAAGTTTATTGAGACCCCAGGTCCATGGGGGCCTGTACAGAAGGCCACATGCAGGGCAGAAGGTATTCTTGGGATGCAAGTTTTTGGTGGGATCAACAGCATTTGACAGCCTGAAGTACAAGCAGCTGAGGCACTTGGGACAGATCATCTTGATGAAGTTGTATTTCTGAGAAAATTGGAGGAAGGACAGCTCAGTAATGCCACCTAACAAGTGAACATTCCAAGTGTAGGATAACTTTTTCTAAATGTTAGAGTCTGAGTGGGTGTGGCCATATTCTGTTGTCTCATTATCCACCAACATAACAAGGCATAATGTCAGGAAAGAGAAATAAATTCTTAATTGTTTTTAGAGTGCTGTCAGAGACCCTGGTTGTTTGATCATAGCACTGAGATGAACACCTGTAAATAAATGCAAACAAGATGCAGTTCATAGGCATAATTGTGCAATGCTAGTATTACCTTTTGTGAGAGGGCAGGAAATACCTACTGTAAGATGAAAAGAACTCAATTCAAACTGAGTAAATTATTAGTCAAATAGACCAGGATAGGTGATGATATTTAAGGAAATTTGCAAAGAATATCAAATTGAACTTAAAAGGTTAGGGGCTTAATTTCATGTTCTCTAGCTAGAGATTCAGTCTTGGACCTATAATGAAATATTTCTAGGCCATGATTTTTCTCTTCTCTAAAATGAGGGTGTTAAATTGAAAATAATTTTTAAACTTAATGTTGTTTTTAATGTCACAGAATCCTTTCTTCAAATGAAAGTTTAGAGAAATTCAATGTCTACAAACATTAAAATAAACTATTCTGGTTGAAGCTGGTATGAATGCCTGCAGCCATCTCTTCCCTCAAGACTGACCTTTGTGGGTATTCAAGGAACTCTAGATTCTACAACACTCAGTATTAAAAGTTGGTGGACAGGATAACCACCAGAGTTTTCTTTTCATTTCTGACAAGCTACAAATCAAGGACCCTAATAAAATTATTGCTAGAACTTACAACTTCTGACATTATGTTGGGTGTGGACATTAGCCTGGAAATCATCTAGGCACCAATGTCCTATGATGTCATGGTTAGTTTTTTTACCCTTCATTGCCCAATGACAGAAAATAACAGAAATGACAGCAAGATAGTAGAATAGGCACTTACAGTCCCTGTCTCCTTATAAGAACACCAATTTGACAATCATCCATGTATAAAAACATCTTCATGAGAGTTCCAGAATCCAGGTGAGAAATTATAGTACCTGAGGAGAGCACAGAAACAAGAAAAGATTCAGAAAGGGTTAGGAAGAACAATTTCATTTTACCTGTACCTCCTCTCTTCCAAGTCTATACAGTGCAAAGAGAGATGCCCTTAGGGCAGGAGTTCTCCTATTGGGAAATTATGAAAAAAACAAGCATCCACATTATCCATGGACCCTAACACCAGGCTTATTCCAGTGGATCCTTGTGCTAGGCTGGCTCCTGTAGACTCAGGTTCCAGTTCTATCCTCTGTGGTCCCAATAGACGGCCTGCTCACAGATCCTACTCTCTGGACTTATTGAAATCTCTGACTGTACTGACTGATGAAGAGCTTTCCTTGTGAAAGTCAGTCTGTTCAGATTGGAAGGGCTAATAATTTCTTCAAATGTGCAGATACCAATGCAAGGACACCAGAATCATGAATGGCATGACATCATCAAATAAATAAAAGGAAACTCTAGTAATAAATCCTAAAGAAATAAAGAGCTAAAAACTGCCTGACAATGAATTCAAAGCAATCATCTTAAAGAAGCTCAGTGAGCTACCAGTGAAGACAGATCAGCAACTAAACAAGTCATGAAAGTAATACATGAGCAAAATAAGTTCAATAAAGTGATGAAAAAAACTATTTGAAAACAAACAGAAATTCTGGAACTGAAGAATGCAATGTCTTGAACTAAAATATTTGCCAGAGTTTCAATAGTAGACTTGATCAAATGGAAGAATTAACTAGTAAGCTCTAAAGCATGTCATATAAAATATTTTGTTAGAAATATATTATAATTAAATGCTTTATAATTATTTTATTTTTACGCAATGAAATAAACTCACATTCAAAGATTCCCCATTCCTCATATATATGTCAACACAGCCTGCCCTCCACCAAATCACCAAGCGTTCTTCACCATTGTCTAATGGATTCTGCCATCATTTCTCCCCCTCCCCACCACCCCCTCATTCCATTCCTTGTTAGTAACCTCAGCTTTGTTGAAAGTGTCCAGGAGTTGGTTTTCTTTCATCTATTCCTTTGTTTTGTCTATTCACATTCCACCTATGAGTGAAGTCATGGTTTCTACCTTTCTTCTTTTGACTTCTCTCACTTAGTATAATCCCCTGTAGATACCTCCATGTTGGTTCAAATGACAGAATTTCATATCTTCTATGTGCCCTGCAGTATTCAATTGCATATATGTACCACATCTTTATCCATTCATCTGAAGTTGGGCACTTAGGTAGCTTCCAGTTCTTAGCTATTGTGAAAAGGGCTGTAGTAAACATGGGGGTACATAAATCTCTACGAATTCCTAGAAGTGGGATCACCGGATCATGTGGGATTTCCATCTTTAACTTTTTGAGGAAACTCCAAACCGCTTTCCAAAGGGTTTGTACCAATTTTCATTCCCACCAATATAGTTAAGTTTTTAAAAGTCAAAAACTAAGAGATACTTTTGAAAATAGCAAGAGAAAAATGACTCATTACACATAAGGGACTCCCATAAGACTATCAGCAGTTTTCTCAATAGAAAGTTGGAAGTCAGGAGAAAGTGTATAAAATATTCAAAGTGCTTGTATATGTGTATGTGGGGGAATTCTTGCTAACCAAGAATACTAGAGCTGGCAAAATTCCTCTTCAGAAATAAAGACTCTTCCAGGACAAACAAAATATAGGAATTCTGTCAATACAAGACTTGCCTTACAGGAAGTAATAAAGAGAATTCTTCAAGTAGAAATGAAAGGACACTAAACAGTATATGAAGGCATATGAAAGTATAAACCTCACATGTTAAGGTAAATGCATATGTTTATACAAATACACATACATACATACATATATAGACAAATACAGAATAATGTGAAACAGTAAGTTTGTTGTATAAATCACTTTAACCATAGTATAAAAGTTAAGAAACAAAAAAAATTAAAAGTGAAAAGCGTTAAGATTAGTTATAACTACAAAAATTGGTTAGTTAATACAAAAAAGGTAAATCTGGACATCGATAAAAAGGTGTGGGGAGAGTGAACATGCAGGATTTTTGTAAGCAATTGAAATAGTTATTAACTCGAAATAAACTATTATAAGAAGTTTTATAAATGCCTCATAGTAACCAAAAAGAAATAAACCTATAGAAGATAAAGTAAAAGATAAACACCTAAAGAAAGACAAAGGGAAAAGAAACAAAGTATGTCACTACAAGAAAAGGTCAAATTGCAAAAAGGCAAACTGAGAGGAAGAGAGAAACAAAAGAACTACAAAATAGAAGACAAATAACAAAATGGAAGCAGTGGATTCTTATCTGTCAATAATTAAATGTAAATATGTGAAACAATAATCAAAAGGCATATAGTGGCTGAATCAACTGAAAAATACAAGACCAATTATACACCATAAGAGAAGCACATTGGATTTAAGGACATATAGGCTGAAAATAAAGGGATGGAAAAAAGATATTCTATTCAAATGGCAATCAAAAAGAGCAGTGGTGACAATATGTAGATCAGACAAAATAGACTTTAAGTGAAAACTGTCACAAGACAAAAAGAGGGTCAATACGTAATGACATATGGGTCAATTCAACAGGAAGATACAGCAATTACAAATGTATGTGTACCCAACATCAGAGCACGGTGGCAGAATTGAGTCAAATTTTTAGAAACCCTGCTGTGTCCAAGAATTGCTTGTTGGTTTACGGAAGCCTCTGAACATTTTTATGTGGATTTTGGGCTCAGGAGTTCACTTACTTCTAGTGCAATATACAATATTCAATGCAATTTCTACCAAAATCCCAGGAGCATTTTTAAGCATCTTTATTTAATTTTTTTTATTTAGTGTTTCACACTGGTTGCTTTTCCTCAAACCTGGAACTCGAACCCAGGGGTATGCGACCTGTGCTCCTTTGGAAACAATTGACCTAACTGTTACTCTACCAGGGCACATCCAGGAGCATTTTTTATTGATATGGAAAAATAATTATAAAATTCATATGAAACCACAAACAAATCTGTATAACAAAATCAATTTCAAATAATGTTACAAAACTACGGTAATCAAAACAGCATGTTACTGGCATAAAAAGACATATAATTAAATGGAATAGAGTATTAAGCCTAGAAATAAACCCACCATATATGGTCAACTGATCTCTGTCAAGCATGGCATGAGCTTTACTAATGATTTCTTGGTCATGACATCAAAAGCACATGTAATCAAAAATAGACAAACTAAAAAAATTTTCAGCACATCAAAGGAGCAATCAACAAAATGAAAAAAAAACTGTTAAATATGAGAAAATATTTTCGTACCGTATATCTGATAAAGGGTTAATACATAAAATATACAAAGAACTACCGCAACCCAATATCAAAACAAACAAACAAATAATTCAATTTAAAATGAGCAAATGAACTGATTAAGTATTTCTCCACAGCAGATACAAAATACATAAATGGTCAACAGATAAAAAGATGTTTAACTTTACTCAAAATCATTATAATACAATGGGAATATGAGAAGAAATGGAATGTACCATGAGCAGAGGGATCAACTAATCCAGGTTAGGGACAAAGCAAGAATGACCCCAGAGAGAAATCATTTGGCAATATCAGGAAGAATAGCCAGTGCGTGGGATAAAGTGGTGTGGTAACACTGATTAAAGTAAAAAAAAAAAACAAAAAAACACATCACTTCCTTTCCTTCCCAGGAATGAGGTCCCTTCAGGTTAGGATAGGCAGAAAAGAATCTTTCATCAGCTGTCTTTAGTGCAGCTGTTTTCTAACAGGTAAGAGTTGGTATTGTTCAAACCCAGGTCTCACCATCAGGAAATTTCACAAGGCAGTTTTGCCAGGCAAAGTCCCTGGAACCTCCCAGATTTATTGTTTCCTTCCTATAAGCCCAGTGGTCAACACTTCAGGAGCTTAACAGGCCCTGAGCATGTGCATCTCAGGCTGGTCACGGGTATGGGAGGAATCAACATGAACCAAAAGTCTCTCTGGGCAGATAGGTGTGGGGCTAGTAATTCAACAGGAAATTTAAATTAAATTTCAACATTTCAACAGAAAAGTTGATGAGGAAAAAGAGGTAGTACAGACTTGTGGAGAAATGATCTTGCTCTTTTGCTGGAACTTGAGTCTCTCGGTCCACCTCAGTATCAAAAACAGTGGGGCTAATGCAACTGTCTGAGGGTCCCATCTGATCTTTCCTTGACAGGAGTCAGCAGTCTCTCAAGGTGATCTCAGTCTGCGTTTGCACAAAGGGTTTCTTGGCTCCAGACAGAAAAGAAACCAAACTTGTTTTTGTTTTGTTTAGAGGACATCCTTGCGATTTACTAATTCTAGACTTTAATTGCTAATTTACAGCTTTGTGAAGTATAGGCAACTGAATGTCATGTAAAATAATTCTTATCTCTGAACATGCAATCAATTCTTTATTCTGTGTTGATACAATTGATATTTTTCTTTTATTCTCTCCCACCTTGAAAATAGTAAGTTTTGAATTCATTTGCAAACTCATTTTAGTACTTTTTCTGAAATAAATTTGTGCTTCTTGAATTCTTTTTTTTTTTTTTTTGAACTGGTAGTAACAGCTTTCTGGCTCTTTTATTGAGTTAAATATTTTTTAAAAAATGTTTTGGGGTATAATTGACATTTAACACTATGTTTAATATATACGACGACATAGTGATTCAATATTTGTATACTTGACAAAATGATCACAATAAGTCTGGTTACCATCTGACATACACATAGCTAACTTCTAGGAGGTACTACTTGGCAGCTTTCAAGTATGCTCTACAATATTATTGATTGTAACTACAATAGTGTACATTATTATCACCATAACTTGTTTATTTTATAAGCGGAAGTTTGCACCTCTTGATACCTGTTGACCTGACACCCAAGACAGAAAAGAGGCTGCACCTTCGTAGTCTCGTGAAGCAAGTGGAGAGTGGTAGAGTTACATGCTCATTAGCTGTGCTGTGAATACATTTTAGAACTTTTGAAGAATTCCCCATTTTTCATTTACATATGGATTTGGTGAAGTAAGTGTTGTCTGAAATCCCCTTTCTGGCTTTTGTTGTGACTGGTAGTTTAGATGAGGTTGGAGATGAGACTAAATAAACAGGTTGTGGGCAACAAGGAAAGCTTACCAGGAGGAGATAGGCTATGTCTTCTAGAGGAATAGACATCATTTCACTGTGTCCTTACCTCTTTCATCTTGTCTACACTCTGGAGCCATGACTGCCTACTTGATAATGATAATAAAAGCCCTTCAGTTCTCTGTGGAAGTTCTTACCCTGGGTCCTTAGGGTGACAGGCCAAGGGGAGGCCTTTGGAGAAGGGTCTGGGGCTGATCTAACAATAGATGTGGCAACTAGAATCCTCCTGAACACTTAGCCAGTGTGTCGAGGACCAGTTGCTTGCCTACTCTGCCTTAAAAGAATGTGATTCAGCAGGAGAGAAACCTAGAGCCCTGTTTCCAAGCCTGAGCTCTGGGAGAAGCTCCAACAACAGCTGTGTTACCTAAGTTTCCTCTCATTTCTAAATGCCCCTCTCTCCACTTTCAGACCTCGAAGATGTCCTAGTGTGGGTAAAGTCTAGTCAGTGTCTCCAGGCTGGAGATGGTAGAGACTCAAGGAGCTTGGTCTGTTGGGTAAAATTTCAAGAACCCTTTAGAAGATATCCTGCAGAAAAGAGGCTGAGCATGGTGTCAAACATGCTTAGAGCACAAACAGACTTAGAGCATGCAAAGACAGCTCACTCTCCTTTATTCACTTTGCTTTATTTAGAAGTTAGTTGCTGTACGTGGGGTGACTTCATCTCAATCCACCAGAACAGTTCCTGATCCAAGTTAGTGTCCCAGGGAAATAATTCTCCTTTTCTCTCTCCAAAGTGTCCTGTTGGACGATGAACTAACTATATGATTACCCACACTATATGCAATTCCAGACTAGACTGGAAGCCCCTCAAGTGCAAGAATAGTTTCAGCTTCATTTCAGTGTCCCCAGTATCCAGGACAATGCCTGGTACAGAGCAGTGACTCAATACATGCTTGTTTGATGAATGAGAGATGATGAGAAAATGAATTCCCAGTGTGGAAAATATTTCTGGGTAAGTCTGTAGAGACTCTAAAGGACCTGAGGTTGAGAGGTCCTGTAGAGAGACCACAGCCACTGTGGCTGGAAAGCCCAGAGGACACACGGCTGTATCTTGTACGCAAGGACACCCACATACTCACTGGCACGGTCTAGACAGAAGAGCCAGCTGTGGCTCAACACGTTTCTCTTCCTACCCTTCTCTTCAGGGTTTAGTGGTCTTGCTGATTCTTCAGAGAGGTAAGCAGTCAATGAGTCACTACTGCCTGGATCTCCTGCAGGTGGGTGGGGGGCCCTTTCTATCTCTTCATTCTTTTTCTCTTGATCTCCTTGGTTCTGACACTAACATATTTTATGACTGAATTTTTTTCAACATATTTGTACATCATGATTCTGATTTTATTCTTTGAATATCTCTCTCTCTCTCTCTCTCTCTCTCTCTCTCTCTCTGGATGTGTGTGTGTGTGTATGTGTGCCCCCATATTTATCTCAATGTTGTGTGCGTCATCTCTTTCTCTATGTATCTTGCTGTGTCATTCTTCCATTCATAAACATTGATCTCAGTGCTCTGTGGATGGCATATATTTTATATCTCTGAATCTTGGTGTCCTCCTTAACTATATGGTCTGGATGCTTAAGAGCCAGCACTAAGGGCCCAGGCTGAATGCTCCCCAGAGGCTCTGGCTGAATGAGCAAAGAACACAATGGCTGGGGGAGAAAACTGTGGTTTTCTGGACTCTAAGCAGCGGCACTAGAATCCCATTGACTCTCTTCACTCTACTCCAGGACATGTCTACGAACTGGTTTGCTCCTTTATCAACTGATTGCAGGACCCAGGAAAGTTCACCCCTGAGAACACTGACCCTTTCCTTTGTTCTCACCCCGTCTACTCGTTTGCCAAGATCAGTAGCAGCAAGGTCATCGTCAAGGACAAGAATGAGGCAAAACTTTACCAGACCATCAATTATCTCAAAACCAAGTATTAGGATAGGGGTGGCAGTATCCAGGGGAATTTGGGGAAGTAAATTTAGTACTAAACTGGGCCTAATACCAACTATCTACAGCCATCTCTCTGTCCTTCCACCCATTCGTCCATCCATCCACCCATCCACCCACCCACTGGTTTTCTAATTAAAATGCATTTCCTTGGATAAACTCCTGATCCTACATATCCTTTTCCTCAGTGCCCCATCCCTTTACTCAACTTACTTTCCATTGAGGCCCCATTTTTTTATATTTCTTTAGGCAAGGTTTTCCTGGTAACTAGTAAATAAAGAGCTTTGAAGAGATGTGTATAGTATCATTGGAACAGTAAGAGGGGCTCCTAACTTTGACTTGAGGGCATCAGAGAATGCTTTCTGAAGGAAGTGACGTTAGTCAAGATCTGAAGAAGAGATCAAAGTAACCAGGAATGGGGATGGGTGAAGGAAAGAAAGGGAAATGGAAAAATGGAGACTGTAACAGTTACTTACTTTGGCAACTAAGTGGAGGGCAGTTTCATTCTGACTGATCTGAGGGAGATGGGAGAAGGAGCAGAGCAGACACTGCTCCTGGTCACAAGGTCAGGTGTAGACACTCTGAGTTTGAGGTGCTAATCAGACATCCAAATGAATGTGGGACTGTTGGAAGCAGCGTATATGGGTTTGGATAACAGGAGGCCAGTGTGTGCTAGATGTCAATTCTAAAACCATCGGCATAAAGATGATATTTGAATCTGAAGTGTGCAGTGAGGAGAGAATAGAATGTAAGACAAAGCCCAAGGGTGCCCATGCCCAAGGACAGGCAGAGAGTCCACGAAGGAAAGTGACATGGCCAACAAGGGGTAAAGAGGACCCACATAGTTCCATGCCAGAATGCTTAGAGAAGCGGGCGCTTTGAGAAGAGGGAGTGGTCAAATATGTTAGATTCTGTCCAGAAGTCAGATGGACAGCCTCAAGGGAAATAACTCAAACTGTTCAGCTGATTAGCCTTCTGGCCCTGTGTGTCCATCGTGATCCACACTCAGGATGAGGCCCAAGGGAAAGGCCTGTGAAGGGCCTGAGAATGGATACAGGTTTTGGGCAGAAACCTGAGAATCTGTGTCCCAGTAGAGAAGGGGACAGGGGATGCAATCTCAGGGTAGTTGTTCCCCAGCCCTGCAGGCTCCCCACTTCATGGAGAGGGGCAAAGCCGGGGAAGCACCAGAGTGGAACCATCAAAATAAGGAGGCAGCAAACTATGGCCCAGACATCAAATCCAGCCCCTGCTTGTTTTGGCAAAGAAACGCTCATTGAAACACAGTCACACCAAATTTTTTTGTATATAAACCATGGCAGCTTTCTCTCCATAAAGGCAGAGTTGAAAAGTTTTGACAGAGGTTTTATGGACTTCAAAGCCTAAAATATTTACTATCTAGCCTTGTACAGAAAAGTTCTCATTCTCCTAAAGCATGGTGCCCTAAGCAGAGACTAGAGCTGCCCCGCTCTAAGGTTTTTTTCTGGGTTCAGACACTCTAATTTCAGGATACTTTATATTTTTTGTTATTCTCCCATTTCTCTTTTAATACTTTTCTTCTAGAAAAAAAGATTTTTTTCCTATATGTTGAAGTACACTTTGATGCATGTATTTAAACCTCATGACTTATGAAGTGGGTCATACATGCCCCAGGTGCAGGTGAGTTAATTGGGAATGAGGTGTGTCAGGCCATATTACTGATACGTGGTGGCAGCATCAGAGTCTCTGCATAGGAGGGTCCTGAGAAGACTGTGTAATCAGAAGGGGAGTGAGGCTGAGAATGCCAGGGGCAGGGCTGGAACTTCAAAATGGCTTTGACTATCTCCTAATGACAAGGAGATCACCAAATATAAGTACTAAAAGAGACAAGCTCTGCCGGAGACTGGGCACCTTAGCACCCAAGTCCCCTGAAAATTGCCTCAGAGCTACATCCTCTTACTCTATGGTAGATGTTGCTTGGGGTAACTCTGGTTTTCTAACTCTGGATTAGTCCCCTGGTCTTTGAGTTCTTGAGAAGCAGAGAATGGAATAATTAAGAGTCAGGAGCTACCACCTGAGCTCACATCCTCCTTTATCACTAACTTACTGGCTTATGGGAAGTTATTTACTTTCTCTGTGTCCTAGTTTAGTAGACAATTGGAGTCCCTCTCTTTCCAAGATAAGGGAGGGAAGTAAGCCGATATTTGCAAGGCACTGAGGCCAGCACCTGACACATCATGAGCATTATTTGTGTTTATTCTTACTTTGATTACCCTGTTGTTGTAATGGTCACGAAGTGGAGTGTAGACAGCTGCCCAACACATTAACCTTGCCAGCACATTAAAGGTTTGTGTCTTGGGCTCCAAGCCCTGAACTCTAGGAGTCTTTTCTCATACCTGCTATGGGCAGAGAACTATTTGTTTTGCAAATATCTAGGGGAAAGTAAAGGAGATTAGAGCTTGTTTGTCTGAGGTCTCAGGGGAACCATGGTCAATCTTCCTGCTCTACCTTCTCTACCCTCTCAACTTTTTTAAGAAGATCTTTTTAAAGCTATGAGTTATCTGCTAAAGAGGAACCTTGTATGACTGCTCAGAGGTGTGGTGTGGAGAGAGACCATGAGGCTCAGACCCCAGAGGCAGACTCTGCTACCTCTCAGCTGACATTTAACAATTTATTTAGTTTCCTTGTGCCTCAGTTTCCCTAATCTATAAAATAGATGATAATAATAACATCTGTCTCAAAAGATTGGCTTAAGGATGAAATAAATATATGCGAAGCATCAGACACATTTTATGTGCAGAATGAATGTTAGCTGTTACTATTTTCAACACTGGCCCAGTTCTATTCAAAGTTTCAAGTTCTTGGCTGTTGACTCCTAGGGTTCTGATAGAGGACAATTGTCTCTCAGGCCTGGGAAGGATGAGTGGACATGTGGATAATAGTCCTTCAGACTTGCATTCAAGACTTTCCGACTCATTCCTGTGTTCTCTGTGACTCAGATTTCTTGTAAATGGGTCCAATTACAAATTTCCCAAGGGCGTGATCAAACTCTTTCAGACCTTGAACTTACCTGGAAGATGTGAGTGCGAGACACTACCCTGCTTCCTTCCTCTGGCTGTGCTGGGAGTTCAGCAGTGGTGCCCAATCCCAGCTGAGATTTTATTCAAGGCGGGTGGATGCCCTGGGCTGGTATTAATGCCAAAGGTCAATAAAACTAGGCCCGTTTTGGAGGAGAAGACAGCACACTCTTCTTCTCTTGTCACCTTCTGAAGCTGGGAGACCTCAGAGGGTGTCCAGAAGCCTGTGATATGGCACCATGGTGGGCTTCGGGTACTCACACCCCTTTCTGAAAAACTAGAAAGGCTAGGAGTGGAGGGAGGGGAGTCCTAAACTACTGTGATTCTCAGAGTCTCGCTCCAAAGACATTTTTGAAGCGGTCTTCTCTCTGATTTACATGACTCTCTAGGACAAGGTCCCAGACTTCACTACTTCCCTTCTTCTTCCTCCTCCTCCTCCTCCTTCTTCTTCTGAATCTAATTCTAATTAGAAATGTCAGCCTCCAGTGAATTTCTTCTACCCTCTGAGACCAGCCAACCTTCAATTAAACAGAAACAACCTTGAAAAAGTATATTTTCTCACCCCAAGATTGATGAAACTTCACAAACTTCTAACCACAATCCCACATCTAGTGCTGAAACAGTCAAAGGTGCTGAGCAGGGCTGCCTGCCATTGTCTCTCTGGAGACAAGGACCAGTCAGATGGCTTGGCTTTCCTTGTCCATGCTCCAATGTCCAGCTGTTCTCTTTTGACATGTGGGGCCTTTTCTGATCTGTAGTGATTTTGAATTCTGGGCCAGCCTTAAACCTGTGCCAAACATGCCATTTTCCTAAATGTACCTTTAGTCAACAGCCTTTTAAGGCTAGTCTCACCGAGTCTCCATTGTATCCTGAGACTGATTGCCCAAGAAGGAAAACACAGATAAGATTCAGAGAGTGAGCTACCCACTACCCCTTTATTCCTGAACTCCCACCTCTGCTAAAGGGAGCCAGGTATAGTGTGGGAGGGCCTGCAGTGTTCCCTATAAAAAGTCACTGAGTGCCCACTCAGGCCTGGAACACCATTCAGGACTTTCCATCAAAATGGGAAAATTGCTGATTCTTGCTGGTGAGTCCCAGGCAGCCCAGCTGAGTTTTCAGAAGAGCTGCTTTTTCTCCTCCATTCATTCATTCCCAAACCCACTGTCCATGCACCAAGGTCTCCAGCATTGTCCTTCCTTGCTTTCAGCCATTGTGGGTTCATAACATAATGGGAGAAAAGGAAGGGAAGGAAAGGAAGGAAGGAAGGAAAAAAGGGAGGAAGGAAGGAAAAAAGGGAGGAAGGAAGGGAGAAAGGAAAGTAGGAAGGAAATAAGGGACAAAGGAAGGAAGGGATGAAGGAATGGAGGGAGGAGGCAGGGAAAGAAGGAAGGAAGAGAGGGAGGAAGGAAGGAAAGCAAGGAAGAAAAGAAGGACCCTCTGAGTGCCCAAGGCCTTCAGATCAGAGGGAAGATAGATAACTGGCAAACCATGGCAAAGACACTGGCCCCGTAAGATGGAGACTTGAGCAAGCCCTTTCTGTTGCAATGTTCTTATGATTCTTCTCACTGCCAATTATAGATAGGAACTCCACACATAGACTAAATGAAAGATTAATCAACAAATCAAGCAATTAACAGAGAAAAATAGATGAGGTAGAGGTTTTTCAGAATATGTACTCTGGGAAAAGGTGGGAGGGACTGTGGTTGAACTCAGAAAAGGTCTTAAAGAGCTAATGCAGTTCCTCCACTGTTAATGCCTTCCTCAAGGATGACGCCTTAACTGTGGATAGCATCCCAAAGAGAATTATCACTGGGTCAGACACAGCAGCTCATCCTGGGAATATTGGGTGACTTAGAAGAGAAAGCAATTTAGAACTATCATTTGAGTTGAAAAGTGAGTGAAATTGTTTTGGGAAAAGCTGTGCCTAGGTTTTTCGTGTGAAGAGATTGCTATGGAAAGAGGTCCTCTGCCAGAAGCCACCCCTTCTCTGCCTCCAGTGTCTCCTCTGCTCTCCCCGGCAATTGGTCTTATTTTGCCACTCCTTTCACTCAACATGAGAATAGGTGTGTGCCGAGTAGTTGGTACTCAACGACCACCATCCCTGTCCTCAGGGAGGTCACAGGCTAATGGGCAGAGTGATGAACAAGTATGTTTCCATGTGACAAAGAAAAGCGAGCACAAATATCAGTGAAGCCTAGATGAAGAGCAGAGAGGCCTGATTGAATGTCACCTCTCCAGGGAAGTGTCCTGTTTTCCACAATACCCTGTGCCTTGTCACGTGTTACATTGCATGCATCTGTCTGCTCACAGACTTGACGTCCCCATCAGGCAACGACGTGTTTAAGGACAGGAACCCTTTTGAGTTTTTCATGTTGTCTCCAACACCTAGTACTTAACATGGATTCGTTGAAAGGAATAGACATTGTTCCTCATTCCTGATCTGAGCTTCATTAAATGCTTACATTAGCCATCATTCCCAAAAAAGTCGTATAGGAACCCATGTTGGGAAAAGATGTATGGAATAGAAAGGGCATCAGGCCCCAACTCCCCTCTGCTATGTACTTCCCAGGACTGTGCTAGGCCTGCTCCTTCCCCTCCACCCAGGGCAAGGGTGACTCGGCCAAACTGACCAATGTCTCTTCTTCCTTAGGGCTGGCCCTCCTGCTGCAGTTGGGTGAGTACCCTGTGTGAGGGTGTTGGGGAGATGCTGCCTGGGTATTCTGGAGTAAAGGACATTCATCATACTTCCCTGCCATTTCAGGCACAGCCACCAATATTGTCTGTTATTTCACCAACTGGAGCCAGTACCGACCTGGGATTGCCCGCTTCATGCCTGAGAATGTGGACCCTTGTCTCTGCACACACATCATCTATGCCTTCGCTGGCATGGCCAACAACCAGATCAAAACTATTGAGTGGAATGATGAGACCCTTTATGCTGGGATCAATGGGCTCAAGAACTAGTGAGCTCTGGATTGGGTTCTGTGCTGGGTCAGAGGTTTCCATGTGTGCCTTTCAGAGGTTCCCCCAAGAAATAGCAACACCAGAATGTCTAGTCTTTGAGTCCTGTCCACAACCACAAGTCCCATGCAGAGCGGTCAGCATTTTCCCTACTAGAAGCAGTTTGCTGTCATTTTTCTGGATTATTTTCTCACCAGATCCTCACCTTTGTATTCTAGGTATCCCAGATGGTGCCATTCACAAAGAATTTATTGTGGATACTGCCCTCTGGAGTTTTCCATTTGCAATACAGAACCACACCAACCTAAGAGCTGGCTCTCGGTCAGCTGGTTCTTACAGTTCTAATTCCTGCTAAGGCCTGAGCACATTGACTGGGCACTGCCATATGCCAGGCATTTTTCATTTTTCATTACTGTAACCCTCACAACAAATACTATGGAGTAGATATTAATTTTTTAAGACAATTTAAACTTAGGAAACTAAATCAGAGGGAGATGAAAAGATTTCCCTAGCTCACAGAACTAGTAAGTGGCAGGACCCTAACTAGGTATACCTGATCAGTTTATCAGAAAAGTCCAGTTGGGAATCCAACAGGTAGGTTTTAAAGTCAAACTCATAGGACTTGGTGCCTGCTGGGAGACACCATGAAATAAGGAAGTTAAGTTTCAATCCTGGTTGTCTCACCTTACTAGCGGGGTGATTTTGAACAAGTTGTTTAATTTTCCTGAATACTACTTAAAACTCAAGTGAGACTAATATTTCCTACCTGGAATTATAAGAGTGGCAAGAAATGTATGTAAAGTACCTGGCATTTGGTAGACACTTGCACTACCATATTTCTTGCTTTTTCCTTTAAGAGACTCAGACTTTCAGTTCTGGCTCTGTGTATCCCAGCGATTCCTGTCCACCTATCAACTGGACTAAAGGACTAAAGGACTGTGCTTAGGCTCCTCTGTCCTCTCCAGGAAACCTTGCCTTTTCTTGCCACAAATCTCCCTTTTGTACCAGGATTCATCATCCCACTGGCACAGTTGGGTGTGTGTATGGGGCCTGTTAAATGAGTGTTTACACTGTGCCCTGGAAGTATCCATGGCAAGGAGGACCTTGCTCCCACAGAGAGCTCTGCTCCCAACAGGAGGTCATAGACTAGTGATGGGGCTGCTCATGTGAGGCTATGAGGCTGGAGGGACTGACCAGCAGATGACATCTCTACGTACATGGAATTTCTTTTAACTTGGTGACTTTGAATCTCTAGCAACACGGAGCTGAAAACCCTGCTGTCAGTTGGTGGTTGGAACTTTGGAACCCAGGGGTAAGGCTTCCTATCATGACTGACACACTTTGAGATTACTCAGTTTTCTCCAAACTCTAAAAGATCTGGGAGTCTCTGAGGTGGGTGGCTCTGGTCTCAGGTTTCAGTCTAGACAACCCACATCACTCACATCTTTCCTTCCTTCATCATAACTCATTCTACTCTGTATTTTATTGCCTCTTTACTCTATGACCTCCTCCAGGAAAAAGATTCCAGGTATTCATCACAATACCCCAGGAGAACTAAATGTCAAATGAATGATTGAATAGATGGTTATGCTTTTGGACAGATAGGAGGCTAAGTAACAAGACCTAGTACTCAAGAACTTAGGCCACTATTGTTTCCTTCTGTGACTCCTTTAAAGTGACCCATGGGAGAGTCCTGACCTTGAGGGAATCAATGTCAAAGCTTTTTGCTGCCTCTAAGATCATGATGACTTGTTGATTCCAGATTCTCCAACATGGTGGCCACTGCTGAGAACCGCCAGACCTTCATCCAGTCGGCCATACAGTTTCTGAGGAAGTACAACTTCGATGGGCTAGACATTGATTGGGAGTATCCAGGCAACCGTGGCAGCCCAGCTGATACACAGCAGCTCTTCACTGTTCTGTTGAAGGTCACTCACCTTCCTCATGTCCAAAGAACATGGGTTATGACCCATTTTGGGGGAAGAAGGCCTCTCTCTGGTGAAGGATTCTGAGAAAGGCTGAATCCACCTTACCTGAGGCTCACATCCTGATTTCTTTAGTACCAGATGAGATGAATTGTTGCTTTTTTTTCGGAGAAAACTCACCCTGTTTTAGAGACTGGTATAGGGCATGATGGAAGTTTTTGGACTTAGAATGAGAATGTAACTGCCATGGGAACTGAAATATTCATGTCCTATCTTTAGGCACAACTGTGAGAAGTCATATAGGGATGTAGGGCAAGATGAGTTAGCTACAGACTGAGATGTCAATGGCCCCATGCTCCAACAGGTGGGTGCAGACACCTCTGAGGAAGTGGCACTCTTGCTACTGGACCAGTGGGCCAGGATACCCACTCCCATGGGCAGAGCTTCGTTGAATTTCCTTTCATGCTTTTATTTCCCTTGATATTCTTAATTTGTTCCATGGTTGATTTTTGCCTGATTATTGGATTCAATCACATACAATATGCAGAGCTGGGAGTCACTTTTGTCTACATATAGCATTTCTCTTTTATTTTTCTTCTCTAGACATTATTTATTCATTTTAAAATTGAACCCTCATGGGGTCACCAGATTTTTATCATTTACAAATTTGGGGGAAACAACTCACTGTGGGCGCAGAGACCAGCAAAAGTTTTTGGACCAAAAAAGTCTACACTGAGTACTTTGTAGCTTTCCTTCTAAGAACCATGACCCCATCACATGCTCACCAGTCCCTCTGAGTCCAGTGTCCTCTGTTCCACAGGAAATGTATGAGGCTTTTGAGCAAGAGGCAAGCCAGAGCAGCAAGCCCAGGTTGCTGATTTCTGCAGCTGTGTCAGCTGGCAAAGGTACCATTGAGACTGCCTACCAGATCCCTGAGATGTCTAAGTAAGTAAATTCCAAACTCAAGAGTATAGGTTCAGAGACAAGCAATGATGGCTCTCTACCACAGATGAGCAAGTGCCCACATATCAGTGGCCAACACTCAAGTACACTGGGCAGAGAGGGATCTAAACCAAAGGAATTAAATAACCTCAACACTTGAGGGATAAAGAGCCAACCCGAGAATTGACCTTGTTTCTAAATCTATTCACAATATTCTCAGTGGTAAAAGGCAATTTGGAAAAAGTTGTTTGAGTCTCAAACTTCCAGAAGTCCTGAAGATATAAAGGCAGCTTATAGATTTTGTCCCTTCTAGATATCAGATATTCTTTTGATAAAGGTGAGGGAGAATTGAAGAAAAATATTCCCTTATGGCACATTTACAATCAACGAATTTAATGGGGACTAGGAGCTTTCAGAGACGATTGAAAGTTGTTTAACTTGGATCAGTTTCTTCTCTTATACCTTACTCCCAACCATCAAGGTACATGGATCTCATCAATGTGATGACCTATGATCTGAGGGGCTCCTGGGAGGGCTTCACAGGAGAAGACAGCCCACTGTTTGCAGGACCCAATGACCAGGGAGACTACAAATACTTTAATGTGGTGAGTGACAAAGTAGATACTAATCCATCCTCACAGATATCTTTAAATCATGTCATGGGATCCCTGCCCAATGGCTGAAAGGGAGGTCAAGGAAGCTTGATGAAGAGGACTAGCTTTCCCATCGTAGTTCATGTTTCCTATTCCCTTATCCATATGATTAATTTCATCCATTTAAACTTAAAAAGAGCATGGTGGTTTGGGATAATATCAGACATTGAGGAAAATGTTAAATAGTATTTCCATTAATGCTCGGAACACAATTCATGATCTATCTTCCTGTCACTCTTCCAAGCCTCCCTTCCAATCCTCTTTATCCTATGAGTCTAATCTTCTTAATTTGTATGGCATATACAGTGGCAATACTATATTTAATGATAAACGGGGGAGGTAAGTTTATCTGATATGATTTCAGTAAATAATTAAACCAGAGATTTGAAATGGGCATAGAGAAGTCTCCCAGGTGTATATCCCCTGCTCAAACAGATCATAGCTATTGTATCATGCCAGTTGGGAAGATAAGAAGATGTCATTTATAGTTGACACTGGGTCCTGCTACCTATGGAATGTACCTCTTGACTGGGGGTGCCTCTCACATACAGTTCTAGAAAAGAGGGTATTTCTTTCTTTCCTAAGAGGTTAAATTGTAGAAGGGATTTGACTTCATACTATAACTGAAGTGACCAGGGAATTGGGTAGAAAAAGGTTATTTCACAGGTGTCTGGATGTATGTTCAACTTCTACTTAAAGTTATCTTCCTTACTTTGGCTTCAGGATTATGCAATGAACTACTGGAAGAATCAGGGTGCCCCTGCAGAGAAGCTGATGGTGGGCTTTGGAGCTTATGCCCGCACCTTCACTCTCACTAACCCTGCCAACCATGGGCTGGATGCTCCCACGTCTGGTCCCGGGAAAGCTGGGCCCTATACTCAGGAGGCTGGGACTCTTGCCTACTTTGAGGTAAAGTTCTAGAGGTTTAGGAGACCTAAGAGACCCATCTCTCTGTTCTAAAGGATTGAAAATACCTCTGTGAAACTAGAACTCATACTCTGAATTCTAATACAGGATGCCCTCATCGTTGACTGCTCTGAGTTATGTGGTAGAGAGGAAAGGATACAGTGACCAATGAGACAACACTTTAGTTGATCTTTTAAGTAAAGGTACATTGCTAATAACAGAGGTGGTTAACACTTACTGAGAACAAATGTTCTAAGTGATTTTTGATATTATCTTATATTTACCCTCACCTAAATAATGAGGTGCTGATATTATCTGCTTCTTACACAATGAAACACTGAGGAACAGAGGTGTTAATAATATACTCTTGGTCATAGAAATAGTCAATGCCAGAGGCAGATTTCAAACCTAATTTGTCCAACTCAAGAATCTCAGACCCTAGCCATTATGTCTACTGTAATCTTATTGACTCTTTAGTAGCAAAAAACTCTTTCAAATAAGAATAGGTAAATCATTTTCAAAGGGAAACTTGAGCACAAAACATAAAGAAGAAGCCCTGTCCATTGTCTCTCAGGTGAATATTGGCAGACACAGGATTGGAATTCTTGGTCACCTCTCCAGCCAGTGCTCTCTGCACTGTGTCACTGGATGGAAAGCAATGCAGGGCAGCTGAAAGAAACTGGAACATAACATTCTTATTTCTAGCATGGGCCGGGTAGTGTATCCCTGAAAAACAGGGAAGGAAAAACAATGAGGTGGGCCAAGCATAGTGGGACCCATCTGAGTAACGAATACTCCTCCTGTACCTGCCCAGGTCTGCTCCTTCCTGAAAGGAGCCACCGAGGTGTGGAATGCTCCCCAGGAGGTGCCCTATGCCTACAAGGGGAACCAATGGATTGGATATGACAATCCCAAGAGCTTCACCCTCAAGGTAAGGCTCTTCACATACTTCTTCCTACAGGGTTGGGAAAGGAAGAGAACCTGCCCTCTAAGCAAAGTTGAATTGCAACCCTAAGAGAGCCCTAAGAGAGGTGAAACTAGGTGAGGTGAAACCCAGGGAGGCCCCAATTCTCAAGCTGAGTCAGTAGCCCCCGCTGCAGTTGGAGCAGCTCCTCTGCACCTGTTTAATTGCGGTTTGCTTCCTTACTTTCTTCCTTTGATTCCTGCACCTTCCTGGCTCTCCCTCCTCTGGAGGCACTCTAGCAGCCTCCTCTCCTGCTCTGCTCATGTCCTGTTCTAGTTCTCTAATTTGTGCTTCCTGAGTCAGGCATACTTCCCCATTCCAAAGACCGCAATGCAGAAAAAGTTGCTTCTTCTCCTTTGCTTCTTTCCTACTTATTCATACAGGTGGAATGTGGAGGTCGGAGGTTCTCTGCGCTGCCTTGAGACTCTTGCTCCCTGGTCTACAGCCTCAGGCCTGGATGAAACTTACTAATTTCTGCACCCTTCCTGTCTACCTTCCCATCTGCAGTTCTGTGTCTTTGGCCATACACTTTGTTTTATGAAAGATTTTATATTTCTTATGTAACTACAACCCACACAAGCTCCAACCCAGAAAGTGACTGATGATAGCACAGGTGAAAAGGGCTGTTTGTGGCCCAAGACTCATTCTCCATGACTGATAGTCCTAAAATATTTGGTTCTGTATAAATGTAGCCATGAGCTCTCAATGTCACTGTAGGAAAGTTGTTCTCCCACTCCTCCTCCTCCTCACTTTCTCCACCATCCTGCCCTTGAGCAAGGACACCCCTACCATCCCAGCGATTCTCTTCACAGGCTGAGTGGCTGCTGAAGAACAGCTTTGGAGGGGCCATGGTCTGGGCCATTGACTTGGATGACTTCACGGGTACTTTCTGCGGACAAGGCCATTACCCTCTCATGAACGCCCTCAAATCTGCACTTGGTGTCTCCACTCCCAGTGAGTAGTGATGCACCACTTACCAGTCAAATACCGAGCCAGACATGATGAAGTAGGAAGAAAAAACCACCCAGAGAACGCCTAGCCTCATCTGAAGGCTGCCTTCAGATCCTCCCTGCTACCCATCCTGGCATGTCCAATGTGAGTGGCATTGGAATCCAGAAAGAAAGACCTAGAGGTGGCCTTCTGGGAGCAGGCTGTGGAGGATGACCTTAGTGAGAAAAATCCTATCACAGCTCCTGGCAGTTCTCTGTAGAGCTGTCAGGGAGCCCTAACAAAGTGGCCCGGACATTCCAGCGCCTGAGTAGGCAAAAGGCTAGAAATATCATGCTCCTTGCTCCTGCTATACAGCTCCTACCTTTATGAACTTTGTGAAGCAGAAAAGCCACGGTGAGGTATTAAAAAGTTAGGGGATGCTACACCCTGGTGGCCTAGCAGTTTAGTTCACTAAGCATAGTCCACATACACCCCAAAGTCCCTAGTTCAAGACCCAGGGCCCAGAGAAGCAACCAAAATGAACATCTAGATAATTTGCTTTTTTTGAGAGTTAGTAGATGAGGAAAGGGATGAAAGAAGAACCCCAACAGGGTCTAACCAGCACCTGCCCTGTAATGAGAAGCAGAGTGACAATAGGTATCAACACACATTTTGGCCCCAGCCCCAGGGGCCAAGTCCAGAAAATAGGAGCAACTGAGAGGTCACTGGGGAAAGCAGGGCTGACCAATGGTGATCCTTACTCCTTATCTAAAGGCCTGCTGCTTCTATTCAGTTTTATATAGTCATCACAGACACACTCAAAGACAGGAGTATTAGCTTAATTTAAAAATAAAAACCGGGTATGCCCTGGTGACCTAGCAGCCTAGCACACCCCAGAGCAGTTCCACATATCTCCCAAGGTCCAGGGTTCAAGACTCGGGACCAGGGTGAACAGCAAATGTGAACAACTAAATAAAAAAAATAAATAAAGCGCTTCCTCCTCTTCTCTTTTCCTTCCTTCCTTTCTGTTTGCCTTACTTTCATTCCTATCTGTACATTTCCTTAAAAAAAAATAAACAAAACAAAGGAGGGAGAAGCAAGAAGGTATTAGTCAAAGGGTGCATGTTTGTTAAACAAGATAACTAAGTATTATGGATCTTTTGTACAGCATAATACCTGCAGTTGACAGTACTGTATTTTATGTTTAAATATTTTCTGAGAGGGTGATATTATATTAAGTGTCCTCATCCAAAATAATTATAATAAGAGGGTGAGAGGAAACATTTGTCGTGATGAGTATGTTTGTGGTATTGACTGGCAGTCACAATATGTAATATCTCCAAACTCATTAAGCTATAGGCATTAAAGATGCACAAATTTTTGCATATCAATCATGCCTCAATAGGGCAATTTAAACAAAAGATATTAATGTCATGGTCATAGCAGAGGCTCTGAATTCAAACAAAATTAGTCTTGAACCTAAGTTCTCACCATAGCTAATATGAATTAAATGATGTTTAACATTCCTCCACTTTACAGGATTTGGGGAAGTTTTGAAATATAGTATTTGGACAAGCAATTAGATAATAAGGGTGATAAACATGATTTTCTCCTTAAAATAAAAATATAAAAACTAATAATTTTCTAGCCCTATGTTATATACCAAGCATATTGGAAAATGTTTTCCAAAATAATTTTAAAAGCTAGTACTATTATCCCATCCTTAGAAGAAGCTGAGGTGCCGAAATGTTAGTGGCTTGCTTGAGGTCACATAGCACATGGCAGAGCTGGGTTATGAGCTGGGGTATCACTGGTTCAGGTCAGAATATCTAACCACTGATTCAGGTAACCATTTACCACTTTGGCTGAGAGCAGCCTACAGTGATCCTACGGACACAGCGCTCTTGGCAAAGGGGTCTACTTCAGTGCCTACCAGGACCCTTCTTTCTCTCTTCAGGTTGCAGAGTGCCCACCACCACCCTGGGCACCAGCATGGCCCCTGTTGTTACTGCGGCTCCGGGCGGAGGCGACGGTGGGTTCTGTGCAGGGAAGTCCAATGGTCTCTATCCCAACCCCACCAGCAAGCGGGCCTTCTACAACTGCGTGGATGGGCACACCTATGAGGAGGCTTGCCAGACAGGCCTGGTCTTTGACACCAGCTGCTCTTGCTGCAACTGGGCTTAAGCCATCTACTTAGTGGATCTATTGGGGACTGCAGAAGAGAGGAATGATTAAATGGAAGTTTTGAATCAAAATGTTGAGCTGTCTGTTTTGATTTAAAAATCAGCAAGATACTGCATATAGAAGAAAACTCTCACCTTCCTAATCTCCAGAGGTATCCAGGTATTGGGGCCTGGAAAAAAGCAAGGGCAGTTGGTTGGGAGATCTCTGAGTATCTCTATGGGCAGTTCTGGCACTCTGGTCCCTCCTGAAGCAGGAGGGGAGAAGAAATGGGAGTCTGTAAGGGAGCAAGAGAGATCAAGTCCTTCTTCTTTCTCATAAATATGCCTCCAAAGAGACTTGCAGAGAGATCAAGGAAGTAGTTGGACGCAGGATATTACATTAATGGATCAACTCAGGAACTCTTTATTCACCATTTCTCATCTTCCACTCCAGGGCTAAACAACCCAAGCAAACACGATGGCCTCCTAGGGAAGAATTTATGTCCTCCATTACACACCTACCAGGTTAGGAACAAAGACAATCAGCACTGATTTCAAAATTAACTAGCTAAAATATTAATTCATAATCATCCTTATTATCACATCACACTCAAATGTATCATGAATTCCCTTAGGGACAGCACCAAGAAAACAAAGAGAAAAGACACAGTGGAACAGAAGAGGATCTATCATTCCTATCATCTTTCAGAGAGCATGGCTTTTCTCTTTTTCATCCAGTAACATTGAAGCAGCTGAGGAAGAAGGCTGCTACCCAAGCAAGGAAGTGCTTTCACACTAACCAGTTTAAGGGAGACTTACATCAAGTCTGACAATCTAGAAGTTTATTTCCCTGCCTACCATCTCATTAGCTGAAGTATGAACAGGTTTCTGCCCATCTGGGTTTGCTGGGAGTGGTCCTAGGTATTAAATATTGTTCCAACTTCTCATTCTGTCAGACATTATGTCAGGTTTAAAATTATATTAAGTATTTTTGCTACTATTTGGATCCGAGTTAATTCAGCATGGACTTTTCAACCATACTTCCAGTTTCAGCCATGGTCTGTACAGAGGATTCTTGAGCATGTGATGAAATGTAAACATTCACTAGTGATGACCCATCTCTTTTCTCAGCCCCTTTCTGACAAATATTAAATCACAGCCTCTTTCAGGGGCCACTCTCAGAAAGCATGCTGAAACACTGACCTGTGCTTGGTTGGAAGTGGGTGGGACAGTCTACTCCTCTGGGCACCAGGACCGTTGGGGGGTATTGGTACTGATGTCACTTTTGTCACGGCCTGCAAGATGTATGGTCATCATGCCACCAGGGCTGGGATTGGTGAGAAATGTGGGAAGTTATAGGTTAGGGGTATGTGGAATATGAACTGAAGTCAAGTAGGCCTACCATTGAGCTTGTAGGGAGGAGTTTGAATGCTCCTGTGACAATGGTTTTTCATGTATTGTGTGGCATAAATCTGCAGCCACTTATTTTTGTTTGGCAAGCCTTTTATTTTGAAAGTAAATGCTTTTGTTCATAATGAGCTAGACAAAAGTTAGAGTGCATTCATAATGATAAATTAAGCTTGCAGCTCTATTTTGTAAAGGAGTTGCCTAAACTTATAACTTGCGTAGGTGTTCATCGTCATCTACAATTCACCAAGGGCTGTTTGCAATTGCTTAGAACCAGAGGACACAAATCTTTTGAACCCAAAACACATCATCTACTTCAAAGGTACTAGTCATTTTTAGATGATTTTACCTAACGATAATGATTTAACAAAGATAGTTACTGAAGGTGTTTTTAAAACAACACTCAGTCAAGTATAAATTTTCATTTAGGGAGATCAAATTAATTTCTTTTTCTAGTCCATGATTTCTGTGTGTGTGTGTGTTTACATGCAAAATGTCAGTTCTAGTTCAGTACAAATTCAAAACTTTAAGTAATATCATATTTATATCAGTATCATCAGATACATCATATAAGTCACATGTCAAATGTAATAATGTCAGTTCTTTCTCCTAGTTCATAAGATCAAAGTAAAAACTTTTGTGGTTCCTTTTATCAAAGATGAAATATCTGACATTATTATAAATGCTATTGTAAATTCAGTTTTTAAAATCACATTTGAAATTTGTTTTGTAGTGATAATATAAATTCAAACACTGATGGAGCACAAATTATGTAAAAACTATATACTAAATTAAAAAGTTTACAGAGCAGAAATGTCCTAGGAATTAGTCGCTGCCTACACAGTACTCACTAATGTGACAGAAACAATATGACATTCTATCATTTAAAATAAAGGTTGTCAAAATTTCAAATATTTTACATACTTAGAGTAAGTGGTCTATAACTTTTTGGGGATGAAGTTTTCATGTTGTATACAAGAAAATATACATCATTTTCATAGCAAATTGTTGTTTTTCTTTGCTGGCTACTACCTATTGGATTTGAGAAACATTTGGGACATTGAAGAATTACTTCTTTATTAACCCAAAGTGTTCACAATGGTATTGAACTTTTCTTTAGTATGCGAGTCTTCTAAATTTTTATTGCATTTTATTTAAAATCAGTTGTAAATATTTTGTCCAAGTATTTAACAATGGCTACTCCAAGACACTAGCTTCTGAAGCTTCAGTAAGTTAACACTATCAAATAAAACACTAAAAGTATGCAAAGGGTCTGAATAAGACATTGAACAATTATGTGAGACATGCTCAAATACGACACAAAATAAAGATTTGAAATTATATAAATGTACTTCGGAATATTTCAACTTGTGGGAAGAATGTTTTGATGGAGTTACTATTATCTTCAACACTCTTTAATTAAACATTGCTAGAAAGAAAACAAGGGCGGCTACACTAGCAGCATCTAAATTGGGGGAAACACTCGAAAGAGTCACAAATAGAGACACTTACTTGTTGAATTTTGTCTTACAAACACATTTGTTGAAGAAAGTTTCTATAGATGGGAATGAAAAGATGTTTTGCCTGGGCTAGGCAGGGAAGGGAATGAAGCCTGGGTTTCCCCGCAGCCTTCTCTCCAAGTCCCCTTGTGCTCCTTTCCTGAAGCAGCAGGAATGCAGCACCCTGGGAGCAGAACCTGTCCTCAGGGCTCTGTGCCCATCAGCTCATCACCTTCATAAGGGCGCTGAGGCAGTCAAGGTAATTATTCCCACTTTACAGACAGGGAAACTGGCACAGAGAAGGAGGTCAGGCAGA
>RJWH01008757.1:0-27807 GCA_004363575.1 Solenodon paradoxus
GCCACGGGAGCGCCCCACAGCTGGGGGACAGCAGATCGGGACCTGGGCCACGGGAGCGCCCCACAGCTGGGGGACAGCAGATCGGGACCTGGGCCACGGGAGCGCCCCACAGCTGGGGGACAGCAGATCGGGACCTGGGCCACGGGAGCGCCCCACAGCTGGGGGACAGCAGATCGGGACCTGAGGAGGAGCGCAAACCCACAAGACAGCAGGGTCCTGGCCATCAGACAGCCCCGCTGTCCCTGCCTGGGGATGTGGGGATGGAGACCGTCCCCCCGCCTCACCAACAGCAAACCCAGCACACGCCAGGTCACACGACCGTGAACCACCTCACGGGACACTCGCCAGGTGGCCAGATGACAGAACGGTGTGAGAATGTGTTACCCGCGTTCTCTGGCGCGGAACTAACTTCATAGCGAGAGAGAAGCGGTGAAAGTGAAGGAGGATGTCTTCCGGTGCCTCTGGAGCACTGGTTTTGCATGTTAGACTACAAGGCATAGAACTGGCTTAAGCGCTCTTCAGGCCACAGCAGTAAGTTTAACTGACTTTACTTGAGTTAGCCACCTAATCTTGAAAAATTCTGAAACGTAATGGAAGTTGTTATCTCTAACAAACGGTTCACTGAACCTATGAAGACTTCTTCTCTGAGCTGTACCCTCCGCCTCCCCACACCGGTCCCTGCGGCAGGGGTGCTGGGAACGCGGCCTCCTTCCCTGCGGACCCAGGACAGTGGCTGGTAATGTCCAGGAGGGGACAGCACCCGGAAAGGGTCCCGGGTGAGCCCTTCCCTTATCGCTAAGGCGCAGAGGTGCGCCACCGAAGAGTCGGATTCCAGAGTGACTTGGGGAGTCACCAGCCACCCCAGCCGCACCATAGGCACGACACCATTTCCAGGCTGGCTGTGCGCTTCCTGGAGAAGAGAACTTGCAGTCACTGTCGTGCTCACCTCCTCATTCACAAGGCTGCCATGCAACATGCCCCCTAAGTGGTGTCCGTTAAAGACACGTCAGGACACAGGAAGGCACACACAGCTACAGTGCCTCTGGAGCACTGAGTTTGGTGGTGACAGCCAAGTCAGAGGACAAGACCAGATTCACAGGAGTGACTGCGATGGGTTGGCGTCCAGTCAAAGCGGAAACCCACGGCAGTAAGCCCACCCACAGGTGGCAGACACCTTACCCATGAAATCTTCAGCCACCGATTCAAAACACCTAAGGCAGAGACCATCATCACATCTGCCAAGTTACCTGGGAGGGAGGGCCCAACCCAGTCACGGGGCCCCTAAAAGCAGGCTGCTTCCAGCTGGAGACACGGTCAGAGTGTTCAGCCCCTTTAGAAGCCAAGGTGGGCAAGTGGCTTCAAGGGCTGAGAGGTTCCCACCTGGCAGCCAGTGAGAAAACAGGGCCACAGTCCGACAACCACGAGGCACTGATTTCTGCCAATAACAGGGGGCGCCTGCAGGGGCCCCTGAGCTCCAGCCGAGAAAGCCGCAGCCAGCACCCCCACTTCAGCTGGCCACCCTGACTTCTGAGCCCCAGAAACAGGGCTTCTGCTCGTAGGCATTCACAACACAGCAACAGAAAACTGAGGCAGCCCGGAAACCTCACAAAGATGACATTTAAACTGCAGGTCAACCCCAAACTCTAGGTAGATGCCCCTACCTCCCTGGGACATAGTATCTCTGGCCTCTGTGCCAGTGACCATGATCCTCTGCTGCCCACTCAGGCGCCGCTCAGCAGCTTCTGGGGTGAAAAGAGGGGCTGACAGAGCCTTCCAGAAGGGCCTCTCAGTAGTGACGCGGGCAGGGACAGTTTCTCGGGGACACTGGCTTCCACTGCCTGTGGGAACCTGGCTAGGGCCTGTGCCCCTCCTATCGGCCTCAATTCTAGCTGCGTCATCAAAAGCAAGTTTCTGAACTCAAACATCACAGATTTTTTTTCCCACGACAACCCTTTTATTTCCACAACAAAATAACCAGTTCTTAAACCATAATGACCTAACCAAGGCAAAAAAAGTCCTCATTTTCCAAGGATAACTATTATCTTTCCTCCCAAAGGCCACCGACATTTAAACTGGGGACCAAAATTTCAGATTACATAGGAACCAGAAGATGTGACACTGCACCCTGATAACGAATCTTAACACGATGACACAATTCCTGATTCCAAATATTCACTTGCCGATCACGCTGCAGCATGAGGCTGGTGTGCGGAGGGTCACCTGTGAGCTTGTGACGTAGAGACTGGCAAGCCCCTCTTCCCCTGGAGCCCCAGCCTGCAGCTGACTCCCCAGCTTTCCCGGGGCAGGAGGAAGCGCTCTTCAGAGCTGCCAGAGCCGTGTGTCACAGGTGTGGGCACAGGTGAAAGTCTTCTCCCTGCAACCGCATTCCTTTGGGGCCAGAAGCAAGGCCATGTGCCCCCATCCCCTGCAGAGAGACACTTCGCATCCGAGAAGCCCACAGGAGACAGGATGGGAGAAAGCACCGAGAGAAGACAGGCCCTCTGCGTGTGCCCCAGGTGGGGGACATGCTGCTGAGTCCTCCGGAGAGAAGCCACAGGCCCTCAGAGATACTGTGGATCCTCACGGACTTCAGACAAGGATGATACAGTCATCTTTGGGGAACAAATGAAATACTGTCGGGTACCCACAGCGAGAAAGCTGCAGGACTCGGACCGAGGGGACTACCCGGGAAGCAGGCCTCCGCGGCCCCCACCACTTCCCTGGGCCGCTGCACCTGCTCGCTCCATGTCCTCACGCAGGAAAGCAGCTCGCAGTGTTACCAAGCCAGGCGCCTGACAAAGTCTCCAAGGGCAGAAGACAGCACCATGTGAGCCTCCGGGCAGAGCCAATGGGGTGAGGCTAATGAGACTCAATCTCCGCCACCCCACCTGGCAACTCCCCTGTCTCAGGACTGCAGGCCCCTGCCCCTGCCCCTACCCCAGGGCCTCCAGCAAGCAAGCTGCCCTGCCAGGCCCTTCCCGGCCAGCATAGGTGCTGGCCTGCGCTTGGGAAAATGGAAAGGGCACCCTGGAGATCAAAGGTTAGTTCCCACAAAGCAGCAGCCCCAAAAAAGTGATGATGAGGGACACTTCCTCTAACACTACTCCCACTGAGCATGCCACCACCTCCTGGCATCTCTGCCAGAGGGCTGCCTGCTGGAAGTCTGGCACAGGGACCAGTGGGGGAGCGACCTGCCCTCCCAGGCACGTGGCAGGCCCTCCTGTCAGGCAGGTCCTCCCCACGGAGCAGACAGACTAGCAGCCTGGGGAGCAGCAGGCACACCGAGGGGGCAGGGACAGAGGGCGGCCAGCAAGCCTATGAGCTGTCAAGGTGCTTCTACACGGACCTGCTGCCTGAGCCCACAGCACCGAACACCACACTGCGTGGCTCCTGAGCTGACAGGGCAGGGGCAGGCTGCGAACAGCGCGGAGCAGAGCAGCCAGCATTTCAGGCTGTGGTCTTTGACCTAAGGGACAAGGGACACGGTGCCATCACAGGGGTCCATGGGGGTGGGAAGACCAAACAGGCTGCGGAGAACCCCCCACTGGCAGTGCTGGTTCAGCCTAAAGGGGCAAAAGCAAGACCAGCATCTGCGCTATCAGGGCAGTCGGAGCGGGTTTCCGGTCACTGGGTCACTGCGGATGCCCCACGACCAAGCAGCCCCCAGGCCGCAGCGCAGCCCCCGGCACGGGGAGGGGAAGGCGACGCGGGCGCTCCAGGAGCAGCAACACAGGCACCAGGTTGACTGGAAACCCACGCAAGGAAACTCTTCCCGGGCCTGCCATTCGCACAGACGCAGGAGGCTGCCTCTGCCGGGTGGCTCAGGCAAGGAGGCAGGGCTCAGTGCGGAAAAATGCTATACGAGGGAAGGCCACGTGTCTTCCAAGGTCCTAGTGCCAAGACAGTTAACCCCAGTTACGTGACAGGCTGGGTACCTGCAAACTGCAAAACCTCAACAGACAGCCCTGGACAAGGAGCAGCCGGTCTCACTCCTGGGAGAGTTCTGCCCGAGCTGGAGGGGCGGGGGAGGGCACTGGCTGCGAGCAGCTGAGAGCGCTAGGGCTTCAGGGAACCAGAAGGGAATGCGCCCAACCAAGCCAGGTGAAACAAGTCGCAGAGCTATTACCCTGCACTACACCCACTTTTACGTAACATCAAGTGCTTTTCAACAGACCTCTGAGGACAACGTTGAAGAAATCATCCAGCATCTGGCAATGGTGGGATTTGTGGGGCGTCAATGTTTGTAATGATCCTAGTACCCGGGGACATCCTTGGATGCCTTTTAAATCAGCATGCAATGCCTCTAATCTTGAAGTTAAGTCTTCGCATACCATCCAGAAGACTTAGTTTCTAGATGCTCAGAAGCACAGGAGGCAAAGGGTCTGGGTCAGCAGCACTCTCACCTGGGATGCTCCAACCAGGGCCGTGAAGCCTCCTTTCCTCTTTACTAGCTAACGTGAACTCCAAATCCCCTCTAGGATGTGGGAATATTTAAAATAAAGGTGACATCTCTCAAAGACTGCACGATCTGTCTTGGAACGCTATTAGCTACTTTATAAACAACTGCAAGCCACACTGCAAGCTAATTTCAGCAGAAAATTAAACCGTAACATACAAATCTCCGTCCTGAGTCACTTCTAAATACACATTAGGCAAAATTGTATCGCTACAATAAATAACGCTATTAAGTTTAAATCGGGTTCAAGTTCTCGGCAATACAACCGTCTGCAGCTTAACTCCCGTAGAGTCCTCGCCTGTCTTTTGACAGCTCCCTTTGCAGTCTCGGCACCAGGTGGAGTGGGCAGCTCCTCCAGCACCGGGGTCTAGGTTCTAGATGCAGGGATCACGCCTTTACACAGGACCGCAAACGCTCAAAGACGAACGGAGTGGGCCCTGGCCTCCCGCTGGCAGGCACTCTGGAGGCCCGTGCACTCACCCCTGGATGCCTGGGCTGTAGGCGCGGCTCTTCCACGGCGTGCCCGGCCGGGGCGCCTGGGGGCCGGGGCCGCCCCCTCCTCCGCTCAGCGCCGCGGCGCGGCTGCCCGACAGCAGGTAGTTGAGGCCGTAGGTGCTGGCCTTGTTCTCGCGTTTCCGCCGGCCCGGGTGGAACTGGTGCTGCGGCGGGGAGCCGGCGGGCGCGGCGCCTCGCGGCCCGGGGTGCCCGTTGACTGCGCCCGGGGGGCTCGGCGAGCCGTCGGCGAAGTGGAAGCAGGCGCCGCCCCCGCCGCCCGCCCGGCTGAGCGAGGCGCCGCCGGACGACGACGACGACGAGCACCCCGGACTCTCGGTGCCCGACTCGGCGTTGGACGACGACGACGACGATGACGACGACGACAGCGACGGCGACTTCTGCAGGCGCCGGGCGCCCTCGGGCCCGAGCGCCGTGAGCAGCGCGGGCGGCAGCGCGGCGGGGCCGGGCGCGGGCGGCGGGGGCGACGCGGCGGGCGGCGCGGGCCCCGTCAGGCCGCCGCCCCGCCCGGCGGCCCCCGCCGCGGCCGCCGGGTCCAGCGCCGGCGAGTTGAGGCAGAAGTGGGACGCGCAGCCCGCGCCGCCGCGGCCCACGCCCTGCGAGGTCTCCCAGATCTGCATCCACAGGGCATTGGCGGGTCCCTTCTGCTCCGGCTGGATCCAGGCCACGCGCGGATCCATCCACGCGCCGCCGCGGGCCGGCCCGCCCGCCCGGCGGCCCCGCCCCCGCCGCGCCCGGCGCCGGGCCTGGGCCTGGGCCTGCGCCGGGGCCTCGGAGCGCGGGCGGCGCGGCGCGGCGGTGCGGCCGCTCCCGTCGGGCCGGCGGCGGCGGCGGCGGCGGCGGCGGCGGCGGCGGCGGCGGCGGCGGCGGCGGCGGCGGCGGCTGCGGGCGGCTGTGCGCTCCTCACGCGGCGAGGGGCGGGCGCGGGGGTCGCGGCGGTGGTGGTGGCGGCGGCGGTGGCGGCGGCGGCGGCAGCGGCAGCGTTCCTCTCGGGCCGGGGGGCGAGGCCATGGAGGGGCGGGCCCAGGCTGGGCGCGCGGCCGGACCGCGGGGGCGCTGCCGCCGTGCGCCGGCCCTGCTCACGCTCGCGTCGCTCACGCTGCGCTCCTGCGGCGACGGCGACGGCGGAAAGACGCTCCCGGCGGCGACAGAGCGGGGGCAGCAGGGGGCCGCCGTCTCCGCTCCAAAGAGGGGCGGGAGCGGGCGGCGGGGGCGGCGGGAGCGAGCGCGGCCGCCCCTCCGGGCCGCGACGCCGGTGCGCACGCGCGGCCGATTTCAAATCCTCACTAGACTCCGCCGCCTTGGTTACCGCGCCTGCGCACTGCGCGCCCGGCGCGGAGGGGCGGGGCGGGGGCGGGAGCGCGGCCGGGAGGGCGTGGGCGGCGTGGGCGAGGGCGTTGCTGGACCAGACGGGGTGCGGGGGGCGTCCGGACGCTCTGGCTGGCCGGGCCGTGCAGACATGCGCGCTGGGGCCGGGGCCCCCGGCCGTCGCCCCGCGGCGCTGCGCGTGCGCAGGGGTCGCCGGCACCGCCTCCGCCGGCGCCGGGTGGAAGTTTCCGCGCGACCGGGAGTGGCTGCCGCCCCCGCCGCCGCCGCCCCTCGTGAGGCCCGAGCCGTCCGCCGCCCGCCGGCTTCTGCCCGCCGGCTTCTGCCCGCCGTTCCGAGGGAGGACGAAGCGCCCGAGCCCCTCCGCGCTGGCTTCAGAGCCCTGCCGCCCGGTTCCCGCGGCCGCGCACGTGCGCCGGGTCCTCCCGAGGAGCAGGCTGCCGGCGCGGGGCCCTTTGCCAGGGCTCTGCACGCTTTTCCTGGGTGTTTTCTTAAGAAAGGGGTTTCTCTCCAGAAAAGGAAGTTAGAACTTTGAAATCGGGTCCCAGTGCGAGCTCCTCGGGTACGCCCGGCCGTGCCCCCCACCCCGCCGGGATAGCGGCGCTGCGCGGCCCTGGCTGTGCAGGCCGGAGTCGCGCCTTGCTGCTGCGGCTCCTGTAGCCGCTGGACGCTGCGCCCGCGCCACCGCTGTCCTTGGGAATCAAAGCGGACCACACAGGTTCTGTGAAGTCCAACGGAAACGCCAGAATGTCATTTACAACGTGCCGTGCCAGGCTGGTCTGCACAGGGTGACAGGACCACCCCTCATTCGGCATCAGGGAGCCTGGAGCTGGGCTGCAGCCCAAGCAGGCACTCCTGGGCTCGGCGACCTTAGGGAGCCAAGCCAGGACCCTGAAGCTGCCGGCCTGTCTCCAGCGGTGCCTGCGGACGCCTGGGTGCTTTTAAACCAAACAGGAGCGCAGCCTTCGTTTTTAAATGGCCTTATTTGAAGTGCTCTATCTCATCTCTCTCCTAGACAAGTGGACATTACTGAACCGGTGACACCTCACACACTTATCCACGTGTGGCAAGGGAATGCCTTCAGGCAGACGGTGTTACTTAACTAAAGCTAATGTTTCTGTTCAGATAGTTTCTTAGCACCTGGATATCATAGATACGGAAATGTTGACCAAGGGTTAGAACGTGTGCATTCAATAAATGTGGGAAAACCAGCAGAAACACCTCGTTATGGTAGAACTCTGCTTCCAGACACTCAGGCCAAAGTCCTTGCAGTCATCTCAGCCTCCTCTCTAAGCGTCGCCAACACGCCTCTTGAATCCACCTGCAGGAAACATCCAGAAGGCAACAACTCCCCTCCCTCTGTCCGCCTCCCACATCCCCACCACCGCCCCTTTCTGGCCACCAACCCCCACCCCTTTCTGGCCACCACCAAGTCCAGCCTACTTGAAAACAAAACCTCCTTGCTGGTTTCCCACATTCCACCCTTGCCCCCTCTGGCACTTTTCTGCACAAGGCAGCCGGAGGGAGCCTTTAAAAAAAAAAAAAAAAAAAAAGTTTGTCTAAAAAACCAGATCATGCCACTCTGAGTTTCCTGCTTTAAGCTCTCCCATGGCTTGCTTTGTGTCTTAGCAAAATAGAACAGCCTCACTGTGACCTGCAGTCCCTGTACACTCTGGTCCCTCTCCCTCCTGCTGCCCCTCCTGGCTCCAGCACCAGCCCAGCTGCACCAGGCCCCGCCCTCAGTGCCCCAGGGCTTTCGCCCACGTTCTATCTGCCAGGGCTGCTCCCCTCCAGATACCCACATTCAAGTGCTCTGTCTCAACCACATTCCCAACCCTCCACACTCCCTGTGCTTCGACCTGCTTGATTTTTCCCTTTGCATTTATTCCCCTTAGCTTCCTGGGGCCACTCAAAATATGACAAACCCGGTGGCTTAAAGCCACAGAAATCTACCCTCTCCTGGTTCTGGGGGCTAAAAGTCCTCAATCAAGTGTCAGGGAGGTGCTGTCTCCGAGGGCTCCAGGGGAGAATCTGTTCCGTGTCTTTCTCTTAGTGTCTGGTGTTGCCAGCAATTCTTGGGGGTCCCTGGGCTTGTGGTTGTATCAGTCCAGTCTCAGTGTGAAGTTCTCCTCATGAGCTTGTCATAACTTTATCACATCTACAAAGACCCAGTCTCCGTACGAGGTTATGTTCTGCTGCTACGCCTTGAGGATCTGAACATACCTCTGGGGGAGACACCATCGAATGAATTGTGTACCTCTCGATCACCCTCAGTGCCCCCGCCCGCTGAATGCAAGGCCAGTGGGGAACTGCTCTGCTGTTCTCCCTGCTCCAGGCTTGTGTTTACACACAGTGGGTCCTCACGACCTACTCGGCACGGGGACCCGTGGACGATGGCTGACCCAGCAGGCTTGGGAGAGGCAGTCTCCGTGCCCAGCTGCTGGGTCTCTGACACAGGGTGGTCATGGTTGGTGCACCAGTTTGATGGCTCCCCGCCCCCGTTGCGTCATTCTGTCTCCAGTTTGCTGCTAGCTAACTAGCCAACCCCCTTGATTTGATTCATTCGCTGCCGTCAAGTCAATTCTTGTCATTGGATCAAGGGTTTTGTTAGGTATTTGATCTTAAATCTTTTCGTGTAAATTAGAAGCCATATAATTTCTTATTGTAGATCGACTAACAGCACTGAAAGTAAACTGCAGTCCCTCAGACCCTGGGTAGGGAGGTCATGTCCCCTGCTTAGCAATTTGACCCACACCCACTCTTCGCTCCTCACGGAAGAGGGAAGGTAGCAGCAGATTCCACTGTGGCTTTCGCCATTTGTGCCCCTGCTGTCCACCAGCGGTACCTGTGTAGAGTGAGCCATGCCCGTTAAAAGGCAGAGCTCTGGCGCCACCCAATCCACCAAAACTTCCCCAGCAGGCTTCCCAAACGCACTTGCCCACAGGAAATGAGCAAACACTGTACCGAGTAACTGGAAAACCCGGGGGGGGGGGGGTGCGTGCATCGATCTGCTGCTGCTGGCTAACTAGCTGTCCCCAGCTCAGTGGCTTAAAGTGAGCGTTGAAGTACCCATCTATAGTGGACATCTATGTGATGCTGGAGGGTGGCAGAGGCTGGCCAGTGCAGTGGCACCCGTGGCTGGCAGTTGGCTGGCTTCAGCTGAAGCACAGAGATGACTGACGACATCCTCTCACTCTCCAGCTGGTACGCCCAGCTCACTCTCAGGGTGGCTGACTGGCGTTTCAGCAAAACAAGTACAGAATAGAATGGGCATGCCTTCCCCTCCTCCCCATTCCATGAACCAAAGCAAGTGACCAGTCTTGACAAGACTCAAGGGGGTCACACCCTGGAGGAGTAGTGGTGAGGTCCACCGCCTCTGGCTGAGCGCAGTCCACATACATCCCAAGAACCCAGGAGAGTAGGCAGTGGGGGCAGGGTTTGTCAAACCAAGATGAACTAAAATAAAAGTAAATAAAAATTCTCCCTCATCTCTACCTGCAGGCCTTTATTTCTGCGTGCAGAAAAATAAAAAAATTTTAAAGTTTCAAGGGGTTGGAAATAGCCCCTTGGCCTCTTGATGGAAGGAGCTGCAGTCATATCACATGAGACAGGGCCTGTGGGGTCCCAGAGAGCACCAATCTGGTGTCACAGACCTGAAGTCACTCTCTTCAGAGGGACCCCCCCTCAAGGTGCAGGAGGCCCCTCCTGAGATGCTGGAGGTGCAGACAGGAGCCTTAAATCTGCCATGGAGCACTGATCCCACAGTGCTGCGGCCAGACACCTGAGTCTGTGGTCATGACTGGTGACATGTAGGAGGGGTGGTCCCACTTCGCACCAGCACTGAGCAAGCATGAACAGAGCTCAGCCCTGGAGGACAGGCTCTTCAGAAGGGCTGCTGAGACCCCCTGGGCGTATTACTCCAGGTGACTAAACCCACCCACACCCACACGGAAACCCCCTTCACTCTGGACACTGTCCCATCTGCACAGAGGCCTGACTGGCTGCGGTCTCTTATGACCAGAAAAGAGACACGCCCCCGTTCTGGGGAAGGAGTGGGATGATGGAGAGGTGTCCAGCCAGCAGGTCAGCAGCATGCCAGTCCCCCTCCACACCCTGGGTGTCGCAGGTGATAGCTGCCCCGACTGCATTTTTTAAGACTCAGGAAAGTAAGTCACGAATGCACAAATAGGTACGCATGCAGTTCCTCTGGTCAGCAGTTGGTGCACAGTTCTACTGTTCACACCATCCTGACAGGAGTGCCCCTTCTTCCCATTCTGCGGATGCGGAAACTGAGGCCGTGGAGGTGATCGGCCTGCCTGAGGCTCTCCGTCCAGAAGGACCTGAGCCATCAGAAAGTAAACTGGGCCCCGTTGTTGTTTCTGGTGAACATATATTGTGTGGGGGGAAGTACTGCAGCTTCCTTAGGACTCTGCCCGGTGCAGTTGTCATAGCTATGTCTCTAGCGAGAGTCCACACGCTGTTACGGTTTTGTTGTCTAAGAAAGCCCCTGCTAGATTTGCGTAGATCGCTAGCATCCAGTTTTCCATTCTGAGTACAAAATGAATTTTGAAATACTGGAATCATGAAAAGAAGATTCTGTATTAACATTAGGCTTGACATGTTGCTATGACACTTTCTAAACTGGACTTTGAGGTAGGTCGTGGGAATTGCGCTGTGGTTTGTTATTACAGTTAATGGGAGTTTTTAATTGTATTTTTTTTTGCAATTTTATTGTATTATTTTTATTACTGTTATTGTATCATGAAAATGGCCTCCATCGTGATTGTTTTTAAGGAAAACATTTTTAAATTGTGTTTTCACGTAGTTGTTCCTACTGGTTATTGCCCTCCCCTCCCCGTCACCCCCAGACTCAGGACGTGGAGCCAGGTCCTTGAGATGTATGTGCACCCCCATGAGACACCCGCCCTGTTCTTACCCAAAACTGTGCTGTGGGCTTGGGGAGGGCGCTGTGCCCTGATTCTCGTCCCGGGCAAAGGGAGGGGCCGGCCAACTTAGCTGGTTTTGTCTCTGGGCTGCCCTCTGCACTGCCACGGGAGGCGTTTTCTGGGTGGGTCACACTCTCTGCAGCAGAAAGGACGAACCGGAAGACTGTGAGCTCATCGTGGGAGCCGGGCAACAGCTGTGGGTGACGTGGCCCTTGTGGGACATCTCTGCTCCCCAGGAAACCAGCAGGAAATGCGGGGCGCAAGAGAGTCCGCACTGGGCCTGGTGACTGTGCTCCCGGAGAGGTCCCCTTCCAAGGGAAGCTCCTGCAGCCGGGGTGCTGGGTTTTTGAAAGTTTGAAGCACTGGAGCCACCGGTTAAAGGAAATCTTGGGGGTGAGTTTTTCTGTAAAATAATCACCTTAACCCATTTATTTTTATGTTTGCTTTTTTGTTTCAGTCGAACATTGGTGTATGACGCTATCTAGGTTTCAGGTTCAGCCTCATAAAGCAGCATCTGTGCTCACCTTCGAGTCTGCTTTCCACTCTTCCCCAAATGGCTGACCCCTTTGACCGCATCTGCCTCTCCCCGCATCCCCTTCCTTCTGGTGCCCACCACTTCCAAGGGTTGGCTTCAGGTGTGTTTTGTTGATTTGTTGCTTTATCTCCCACATGTGCATGAAACCATTCAGGGTTTGTCTCTCTCCTTCTGCCTCAGCTCGCGAAGCTTGCTCGTCTCCAGGTCACCCAGTGCTGCTGATGGCAGGTGTCACTGTTTCTGCAGCCGAGTGCCCTTGCTTTGTGTGTATGCGCACTGCGTCTTTATCTAACTCATCCATCGGCGGTTTCCTTTTCTCCCTGCCCGTGCAAAGTGTCAGCGTTACACACGGCAGAGGAAATATCTTTACAGTGAGCCCTGCTGCCGTGACCAGCTCCCGTAAGTCACCACATGGGCGCACCTACCCGCCTGGCCCGCTTCTCTCTCTTCCGTTATTTGGGAGCCAATTCCAGATAATGTACCATTTCACCCCAAATATTTCAGTGTCTACTTCTAAGTGATAAGTACTCTCATTTAAAACACAACTGCGTCTTATCACATTAAAATATTCATGTCTTACTTAATATCTTCAGATATCTGATGCTCAATAACATTTTCTAGTATCATATCATTTCTTAGTTTCTTTTCCCCCAAAGTGCTGTGTATCGCAGTTGGTTGATTTGTGTCTTCTAAGGTTTTTTTTAATCTGTAGTTTCTCCCTCAACTTTTGGTTTTTTTGGGGGGTGGGCGTGTTGGGATCAGGGCAATTTGTTGTTGAAAACTTGGGTCATTTGTCCCACAGTCTGAATTTTGCCTGTTTTTCAATCCGGTAGCGTTCTGCACGCCGCCTGCCACCCAGCATGCGAGGGACTCGTGAACTCCATCAAATTCATGTTTAATTTTGTTCTTTTTTTTCTTTTTTTGCCGGTACTGCATGATGGACCCGTGCCCCAGACGTACTCCACGGGGGGCTCTCTCAGGAGGCTGATCGCCTAAAACCTCAGGTCCCTGGCTTCAGCCCTCCGAACCATCGCCTGCAAAGGGGCCCCCACGCCCCTTCTCAGAGGCTTTGAGAAACAGAGGACGCCATGCAGACGTGCAGGTCAAGCTCCGTCACTTCCAGATGAGGACTCGGAGGCTCCCGAAAGCAGAGCCCAGTCAGGGCGAGTAGACTGGGGGCCCAGCAAATTGTGTCACATTAGTCGGACCCTAGAAAAGTGACCTTCGTGGGATGTGACATCCAGCAATGAGGGAGCGTTTCCTGTGCAAGGGATGTGTAACAGGATGGGGGGAATGGTCTGTGGGGAATGTATTCTGGTCCCAGGATCGCAGCCAGCCCTGGCAGACCAGGTCCTTCACGGGAAGGTGAGCTCTGTGTGTGTGGACGGGTCGAGTACTCCATCTAAGAAGGAAAAGGTAGCTGTGAGGAGATGACTCTGATCGCTTGACTGTCGTCGTCATTTCACTATGTGCACGTCTATCACGTCGCTTCTTTACCCCTCAAGTAGACACAATTTTAATTTAAATCTATTTAAAATATTAAAAATACTACCTAAAATCAATGAAATTGACTTTAGAAAGATTCGCACAGAGGACAGAGGGCACTGCGCAACCCCTTGGTTTGGAGCAAGCAGAAAAGCTGCGCTTCCAGAATGCCCGCGAGTGGCCCTGCCGTCGCTGCCGCGGGTGAACGGCGGGTGTACGGAGCGCGTGCGCGACGGTGAAAACGGCCGTTTCTTGTTCCTCTTCACATCCACGTGTGTGCAAAGTCTTATTTCCTCACAGTGTGAGGGAATGCAGGCCTATGCATGTTGGCCTGCTCCAGTTTAAATGTCTCTGTGACCAATAATAATAAATAAATCCGTGGTAAATATTTGGAGCCAAACTGAAAAAAAAAAAAAAAAAAATGGCTGTACCTAGATTTAGAAGAGCCTAGCCCACATCTGCCCACAGCCACCTTCCACCTGGCTCCCTCTCGCTCTTGTCCTTAACGGAGGGCGCCTGGGTGGAAAGTCCCCGGCTGGGGCTCTCCTTGGCCTGCGTTACGTCTTCAGGGAGCAGCTGAGAATCATTTCTTCCAAAGGAGAAGCAGGGCTCCCCTCGGGCTGTGCTGCCCTCCCAAGGCTGCCTGTAAGTTGCTGCAAGCTGGTGCCTTAAAACACAGAAATCCAGTCTCACAGCTGAGGCCAGAGCCCCCAGCAAGGTGCGGGCCCCCAGTAAGGTCCTTCCTGCCTCCTCCTGCTCCTGATGGCTCCTGGCGGCTCCCGGTGGCCTCGGCTTCAGCTCACCACTGCACGCTGTCTTCAGATTGCCTGTCCCTGTGAGTCTTTTTGTGGCCCCCTCTTCCTAAAAGGGCAGCTGCCCCTGGATGTAGGGTTATCTATATTACCCTAAATTCAGGGCTCATTTTCTCTCAAGGTCCTTAACCAATGACATCTATGAAGACTTTCAAACAAGGCCATATCCCAAGGTTCCATATTGACTGAACACTGAGGAGACACCATCCCATCCACTCTCGGGTTAAACGAAAGCAAAAATTCTTTTCCTCCATCGTGTCACATCAGGAGGCCATGGTGTGGTGCTCAGGGTGCCGGGCTGCCCCACGTGCGACTCCCCTGGCCTTTGCTCTGGGGCTGAGGCGGCCCTCGCTGTCAGGTCCACTGTCAAGGATGAAGGCAGGCGGGGAGGGAGGAGGTGGTTGTGGTTGGTTAAATGTTTCATAGGCAAAGCAATGCTTTCCAAGAAACCTGCTTGACTGGCCCTTGTAGGCCATTGACCGAAACTGGTTGTAAGGACACCCAGCTGCAGGGCGGTCAGGAAATTGAGGCAGAGAAGGATGGCAGACGGCATAGACCGACCAGGGCCAGGCTTGCACTGGGCACATGGCCATGGTGACCCAGACTAGGGGGAGTTAGCAGAGAGGCAGGAGGGGCCATATGTGTAGACCAGTGTCGCCACCTGCTCGCTTCTGACCTCAGGCCCTGCCAGCCTGCTTCTGAGAGGCTCTGGACAATTGCCATGTTCAGGTGAACTTTGACTGCCATGACCTTTCTCCCAAGATGATGCAGATGCCCCGTTCTCCCACGTGAATCCAGAGCAATCTTCTGGACCGATTGTGCCTCCCTGGGGACATCTGTCCACTTCTGATGGCCAAAGCCACAGCACAGGGGACTCACACAGTCCCTGCCCGAGGCTGCTGAGAACAGTGCATATGTGGTGTGGGGGCCCTTGGGGGTATACAGAGGACAGGGACCCGAGAGGATGCTTCCCCACGGACCCTACAAGCTTCAGAAGAGGTCAGTTAACGGAGGGAGGTCGGAGTGGCAGAGGAGGGACAGTCCAGGCAGAGACGTGAGACAGAAACGGTCCTGAGAACAGGAATGGCCAGCGCTGGCTGTGCTGTGGGCCCCAGGTGACAACAGAAATCTCAGATAAGGCGAGCCCTGAGGGCTCAGGTGCTCAGCCTGCATGCCGGCCCAAGGACCTGCCCTCGCGGCCTGGAGTCAGGGAGTGGGGAGCTAAAATAAACAACTAACTAAATAACATGTCTTCCTTCTTGCCTGCTCCCTGCCTGCTTCACTCCTGCCTCCCTCTTTCAAAGAAAATTTTTAAAAAATCAGAAGGCTGGCACCTGCTGAAAGCCAGGGAGGGATCGTATTCCACACGGCAGCGCAGTGGAGGCCCTGTTTGGAGACAGCAGTGAACACTCACAGCAGTGCGGGCAGACCTGTGCCTTACAGGCTCACGGTGGATGGAATTGTGATGGATGAGGTTGAAGGGACAGATGGAAGCTGGGAGGATGCAGTCTGCTGAGAGAAGTGGCCAGTCGGCCATGGCACAGAAAGGGTGGGAAGGCTAGGTTAGAACAGGTGCGTTAGTGGGAGCGCCTGCATTCGCTGCAAGAAACAGCCACAAATCCTGGGGGCAGGGCACGGGACACATCTGTTTCTCACTCACATGCCAGCATGGGCACGCCCTGGGCCTGGTGACAGGGGTCCCCATGGAGGCTGTCCTTGGGGCTCGGTCTCTTTCTCTAGACCTTCCGCGGTTCCTGCTGGCTCTCTGCGGAGGGCCGGCGGGAGGGGAGAGTCAGTGGGCGGTGTAGGGGCCAGGCCGGGGGAGGCCGAGACCTGGCCACGTCCCAGACCAGGACGGGGCTCCCAGCCCCACCTAATTCAAGAGTCTAGAAAACATAGCCCAAGCAAGTCCCGAGCAGAAAGGAAACGAGTCTGGCAACCGCTCCGCACTGCCTGGGCCACAGAATATTTCAGAGGTAAAATCATCCGCCTCCTAATTGGTTCCACTTGGAGAAGGGGCGCACGAGGGCGGCCCAGGTTCCACCAGGGGCCTGGCCGGTCGCCATCCTGCTGGACACGGAGCCGCCGCTGGGCTGGGGCTCTTCAAAGTGCCACGGAACTCATCACTTGTCCTCCCGGCTACCGGGTGACCAGCTGCCCGCTCCCCGCGGAAATGTCCCCTTTTTGTGTCTAAAGTGGAGAGAAACGCGCACTCTGCACGTGAAGCAGGGAGCCCTTGAGCTGCAGGGTGGCCTTCCTCCTCACCCACTGTCCCGCCAGCTTGGGCCTTTGCGACAAGAAGCGATTGCTGTTTCCGCTCCGCGCCGGATCGGCTGCAGACACCGTCCTGAACATTTCCTGCAGCCAAGGTCATCCCTGGGCTCCCTCCACTGAGGTCTCCGACAGCCCCAGCAGGCCTTGCTGCCCCAGCAAGTGGGGACAGGCAGGGAGCAGCACCAGGGACATAACCCAGCGGTGCGCCTCACGGGACCGCCCTCTGTCCGGGACTCGAATCAGGGCGCACCGCCCTCCCCAAACTCACTGTCTTGCTTCAGAACAGGGCGGGTGGCCAGTTTCCTTGAAGATCATCCGGGCACTTCTGGGCCGCGAGGGCTCAGGCAGGCCAGTCCCCCCCACGGCCTCAGTTTCCACAGCCGCAGAATGGGAAGCAGGGGCCACCCCTGCTCAGGATGGTGTGAAGAGCGGAGGAATCACCGCACGCCAAGTGCTGACCGGATGGCCGCACGTGTACCTGTTTGTGCTGTTGTCACTTACTTTCCTGAGGGTTAAAAAAAAATCTGAAAGTTTCTTCACTCCTTCTTACCTCCCCCTGCCTCTTCTGCTTGAGGGAAGGCGTGGCTGAGAATGCAGCTCCCAGCTTTCTGTTCTGGGTTCAGGCTCCACTTTCCCATTAGTGGAGAACAGCTTACAGAGAGCCACCTCGAAATCCAACTCATGTTTCAATCTGACTGTCCTCTAACCACAAACCCTCAAGGTGTCTGTGCAGTGCTGCTGTGTAAGCTGGAATGCCGGGGCAGGAGAGGCATCTTTATCTCCGACCTTTGCTAGCCAAGCCCTTGAGTCATGAGTGTCTGCACAGGGCGTGTGACAGCCAGGAGCAGCCTCTGCAGGTCCCGCACACCCTTCCCCCGCTGGTAAGAGGGGAGCCCAGCAATCAGGCAGACTTGGCACCCCTCCCTGTGCCATGCAGAGAGCGGGGGTGATGCAGAGGTGGAGGGGCGACCCATTCAGGGGCTATGGCAGTGCAGGTGCCAGGGCAGTGGGCGTCTGGGCGACCTGGACGCAAAAATTCTGCATTTTGTTGTCATCAGGAAGTGGGACAAAGAGAAGGGATTCATCTGAGCTTGGTGACCTGAGCAATTGATGGGCATCTTCCTTTCCCCAGGGGGAGGACATGAGGTGGGGGCCGCTGTGAGGCTGAGGGTTGAGCTGTCTCTTGACATCCCGGGACAAAGACATCAGGAGAAGTCAGACACCCCAGTCCTGCCTTTAGCAGAGGAGCTGGTCTGGAAAGGTGCTGGCAGTGCCGATGGGGCTGAGCTCACCCGCGGGGTGGCCATGCAGGGCGGGGGGGATGAAAGTGCAGGGGAGGAGGCTTACCATTTGTCTCCGTGAATTAGCCGCATGTTATTTTAAACCTGTTTTCGTTTCTGAGTAGATTTAAGATGTGTGTTGTAATTTTTCAAGGCTCTATTCAATAAAATATTTGGGTAATTACTACACTCGGGGAGCTGGCTGCCGTCCACCGAGGTCTAAAAATAGCAAGTTTACAGACCTGCGGGTTCCTTTCTCATGACGGCCAGGGCTTGGCAGGCCAGGCAGCCCAGGAGACGCAGGACGGAGGCTGGAAAGGGACTTGCTGACCTTTCCGGGGGATTCCGTGACCCCAGAGGGCCAGAGGCAGGAGGTAGCTGTCTCTCCCCAGTCCACCAGTGGGTGGTCTGCTGAAGCAACGTGCTCACCACCAACTCGCCTTCTGTGAGATGTCCAGAGTCCCCTCGGCCAAGGGAACGACAGCGAAAACAAACGACAGAGGGGACCACAGAGGACAGCGTGTAAACATGGCACGCCCTTGACCATGTGCATGAAACCCAGGAACACCGTCAGGGTAAAACCGCATACATAGCACTACAGTGCTTGCTAGCATTGCCAGCTGTGAAAAGGAGTTACCAGCAGCAAAGAGATGGTGACAAGCAACAAGGGAAGAGAAAAATGCAGGAGAAGGTGGCTGTCACTCAGAGACCAGTCTGGTCCTTCCTCCCAGCAGGTCCTTGAATAATGTTGTTTTGTTACAATGTTGCTACGAATAGAAGATCATGGCAGATAGCCAGAGAAACAATGTTATTCCAGCACCTGCTTTTATTATATGTTGTTTCACTTGCTGCTGGTGTTTGATGCGGGCTGGCTGTTTCCCTGAGCTGGAGGAGTGTTTCATTTCAGCCATGAAGTGCCTAGTGCGGCTCAGGGAGGAGATTGAAGGCTTCGACTCCTCCTCTGGTCTCCAGCTGAAGCTACATTTCAAGAATTTGGTGTTGGAAGCAGGTGGACCCGGCATAGGGGCACTTTGAAGGAAGATAAACCTTAAGGTGATGATTGAAGAAACCTACTGCGCTCTGAAAAGTTCGGCGCCCCACTGGAGAAGGGGCGGTTGGTCATGGTGTCAGAAAGGACACACCGGGTCCAACACTAGCTTTGTTGAGACCCACTCTGTTGTCTGACACTTTAAAATATCAATCCTTTGATGGTTCACTTCTACTCGCCTGTTCTGCGTTAACCACCTCCTCCATCTCAGAGATGTGTGGGGAGAGCTCGGCATGTAAGTCAAAGCTCCTGCCTCCGGCTCCGCTCCACATCATGTCTTCTCCATTCGGGGACCCCCAAGGGCCCCACTGGAGTAGACCCATCGCAGTCATACAGTGAGGGGAGGGAGCACATGCTTCACATGGATGCACATGGTATTCAGATCCTGCTGGGGTGTGGTGACGTCCCTTACATGTTCCCACTCCCACCCCTGACAGATGGCACTGCTGGGCCCAGCGGTTGTTCCAGTTTGCAGCCCCGAGGCTGTTGATTGCCTCTGGCTTGATGACTCTAGAAACAGCCCTTCACACCTGCATTTCTTATCATCATAAAAAATATTTAACTGAGGATCTGACCTCAATAGAAACTGGAAACAAGAAACTTGACCTCAACTAAAGCTAGAAACAAGCAGAAACTGTCTCATTTCCAGATAACATAAGGTAAATCAAGTGTGTTTTATATCTGGTTTTCCTCCGTTTTAATTGTCCCAATGAGGCTTGCCCTCGTGGAGTAGTAATTCGGTCAGCTTCCTCCAGTCCACATAGCCCCTCACATCCTGAAGCCCCGACTTTGTGTCTCGAGGGTACAGGAAGCAACCAAGATGAAAAATTAAATAAAATACTTCTTCCTCCTGTCGTCCTTGCCTGCCTGCCTGCCTACTCACCTTCATTCTCCTGCACCTTTCATTTAAGAGAAGAAATCTCTGGTGGAGGGCATGGTGTGTTGACATATAGCTAAGAAATGGGGAACCTATAAATACATAGGAAATTATTTTAATGTGCAGAACAATTACTATAATAAAAATAAATTGAAAAAATAAAGAAAAGAAAAACTGATAAATAATAGAAATATATAAATTAGTTGTGACTATGTAAAGAACAGACTTAGAAGAGGTGAGTCCAGTTCCCCCAGAGCAACCTTCCCCAGGCTCATCCTGCCGTGACCCTCAAGGAGGGTGCCCAGAAATCATGCCCAGTGTGAGTTCTGGGTCAGCCTGGGGTCCATCTCGGGGTCTACAAAGGGGGGTTCCATCTATCCACCCTTCAGGCCTTGCCCAGCCTGGTCACTGGCACCCCGTGTGTCCATTCCGCCTACCCAGTGCCGCGCCCACCCAGTGCTGCGCCCACCCAGGCTGCCCCTTGGTCTGTAACAGGGTCGGGGACACAGGCTACAGCGTCCTGAGTCCATCATGTGTTGTCTTGTGGCCCCATCACTCTGCAGTTTTCTTTGGAGAAATTCACCCTGGTGTGTATGTATCATGCGATTATCATGCCGATGGGCACGGGGTCACTCTTCCCTGGAGAGAATGCAGGGTGTCCATTGGGGACACCACAGAGACAGCCCACGAGGGTCCGAGTGAGGGCTGGAGTCCCAGCCATGCAGGAACCAGGCACTCTTGGGTGCCAGGACATCATGCCACCCCTCACCCCATGGAAACTCTGAGTGTGCTTCAGTGTGTGCACGCCGGGTGGAAAGTGAGGTGTCACAGAATGAGGGGAGCCCCACCGCTGCCCCCCATCAGCGATTCCGATGAATAGAAGCAGCAGAAACGAGCATGACTCACGATGTCATTCCCAGTGTCCACACTCTGCTTTTCTTGGCCTGCAGGGTCCTTGTGGGTTTCCTCACTGAGGGTCCTGCATTGGCACCCTCCCGGGACAGGGAGCCGGCCTGTCCCATCCATTCCCCTCTGCAGAGCTCAGCAAAGGGTGGCCAAGAGCGGGACCCCACAGGCGTCGAGTGAACACTGGGTCCCCCACTCGGATCCAGAACCCTGCCCGCCACACCCCAACTTCCTGGAGCCTGGGTCTCAGAGTGACTGCTCACAGCCCCATGGGTGAGACACGTTTTCATCTCTGACCTGAGGGTCTGGGTGCCCCACTTCTCTAGAAAGTTTCCTCTGCCTGGTCTTTACGCCTCCTGATGCCACACAAGCCTCCCTGGGCCGCGTCTGAGCTTTTCTGATATTAAAGTGACAGAAGGAAGAGGCAGAGGCTGCGGGCCCTGTGAACAGTATTGTAGTGGCTTTGGAGATAAAGGACAGGCCTGAAATTTTGGTTCAATCTGGGTTTTCACTCTCACTGTCCCGGTGGGCCGGCTGGAGACTTCCTCCCTGGGGGTCTCGCTCTGGGCACAGCATTCCTGGGAAGACGCTCCCTTGAGGGTTCAGGCCTTGGTAAGAGAGACCACCCCAGTTCTGATCCGAAGTCGGACGGGCCGTTCACCTCCAAATGCTCCAGACACTAAGAGGGGGGCTCTGAGGACAGAAAGGCATTGGAATCTGTAAATATTTAAGGCGTCGCCACTCCATGCCAAGACTCTAGGCTCCGAGCCAGCCATTATCCAGAAGACATCAGCCTAGAGGCAGCGGGAGGCGGAGAGGGAAGAGGCAGAGCCAAGGGGAATGAGGCTGTTCTTCAGGTGTGAGCAGGGGTGGGTAAAGGGAAAATGAATCCGTGGGACACTTAGTCAAGCAGTGTTCTGAACTCAGAACCCGGCCAGCGCCCTGGATTTCATGGGCGCTAATAACTTCTTCCCAAAGCATCACCTAGAATAACAGAAGACATTTGCAGTTGACTTTGTCTTTAGCATCGGCTCAGCCACAGTATTTTCTGAAATTCACTGTCCTCTCTTTTGAAAGGAAATCTGCTTGTCATTGGAAAGCTGCTTTGAAGCATAAAGTTAAAGCGCGTGCTCTTGGCCCAGTTTCTGCCCAAGGAGACGGCCCCTCCCAGGCCACGTACCCAGCACACGTGCCCCAAATCACAGCACGTGTTTTCCGCAAGGCGCCCGGCTCAGAGGGGAGAGAGAGGCAGGAGAATCTGCACCTTCCGTCGGCCACTGTTTCTAAGAGCGAGTCTGGGAAATTGCAAGTGTCGTTGGAAATCTACGCTACCCGTTCCCAGTTAATAAAGACTTGGTCGGTGACCGACAGACGACTCCATTTCACGTCCAATCCATAACGCGGGAGCTTCTCAAGTTATTTCAGGGAGAGACAGAAAACTCTGCTCCAAAAGCATCTTCCTCTATTTAATTTTTAATTTTTTTGCCAAAGGCCTGAATCAAATAAAATGCAGTGCCCAGAGAGGCAGTTGCCAGATTTTTAACATTTTAAAATAGCTGTGAACTACGATTGCCAACACTGGCCTGTGTTCAAGTGCCTGAGGTACGTTTCTGAACCCCGGACCAGTTTAAATTCGAGTTGTGATCTCTTAGCGCCCCACCCCCGATGGCTACGTGATGCCTTATCACTTCATGGGAGAAAAAGTGTTCCTGGTAAATTTAAACCCAACTCTGGAAAACATTTCTATTTTTTCTGATTTTGTGTGAGAGAATAAATTGAGGGAAAACATGCACTCTCTTTCCAACTGGTGGATCACAAAATATAAAACAAGAGTTTGAAGGGTTAGATAATATTTTTAAAATCACGATCAGAGTGAAGGCAGAGCTATTGACTGAATGTGTCTGACTGTGAAGTAGGCTAAGATTTTCTTCCCGCAATCAAATACATGCCTGTATTTCCACCCTCTGCATTTGTATTTTACATTAAAAACTCCAGTGCATTTCAAATTGATTGTTGTGTAAAACATAAGATAGAAAAATCCAATTTATGTTTTCCAGACAATTAGTCCTTCATGCCTGTCGACTATTTCTCTGGTTATTGAGATGGTGACACACTAAATGCTTACAAACATTTGAGGATGGTTCTAAAGTAAATTCTGATATTTTATCTATTTCTTGACCAGAAAAATGTTGTTTTAACGATTAGAGTGTTGAAAGTCTGGTAAGTGTGTGAGGAAAATTCGTCTATTCTGGAACTGAATGCTGTTTCACAAAGCACCAGTGATCTTGAATATTCTAGAAAATGCATTTTTCCAGGTAAATCTGTGTTGAATCCCCATACCAAGGTCAAAAACAAAGTCCCATCAAATTTCTGTAAACGTTAATGTGTTAAATTTTATTGCACTTTGGATTACATAAACTGATTCTATTAAATGGCATGGCTTAAGGTACATAACATATTGTGTGTATAGTAATATAATTCATGCATTTTAGTGGAAGTCTTCCTGTATAGAACAGTGCTGTTTCTCTGCACTTATTCAATAATCTTCTGTCCCAATGTCAATTGTTTGTAGTGACCTTACTGTGACTGTACATATTCTTTTTAAGTTTACCGCTGGTATCTTTTTGTTAAATTGAGAATATATAAATGATTTATTATCTTTTTTTAGACAGAGATGAAGGAAGGGGGAAGAGGAAGATGCAATCTGAATAAGGAAGGAAGCACTTTTATTTGTTCATTTATTTTGATTGCTTATCTCCGCCGCAGGTCATGAACCCTTGTCCTTGGTTTTACATGGTCTACACCCCAGCTGCAGGCTTGGTACCTAAGCCACCAGCACACACCGTACACGATTTTTTTCAACTTTACTGTTGAATGCAGGAAGAGATTGATTTCTGAATACTGAATTGCTAACCAACCACTCAATTGGAATTTGTTATTAATCAGCCCATTACCTGGGAATTTTCAGGTAGACCATTTACCTGCAAAAGACAAATGCAGTCATGGCATTTCCTTATAATGTTGATGCAAGAAAAATAGTATCAAATTTCACCAGGGACACTGTGTGGAGCTGGCCATTCTCCCCACATCTGTGGGTTCTTTCAGAGGCACTTTGGGTCCCTCACCCCCGAAGGTGTGCCAGTGAGAGTCATGGCAGGTCTCACATGTCCCAGGCTGAGTGTTGGCAGGTGTGTGTGAGGTGACCTTCCATGGAAGTGGGTCCTGGACAGGGTTGGTCCACTGTGTCCTGAGATGCTGAGACCCAGAACTGGAAAAAGTGGGTTAGAAAATGAATGAATGAATGACTTGTATAAATGATTGTTTACTATTAAAAGTGTTTTGTGCCTTTATAAATTTGGAGATACTTTTGTGACCAGGAATATGCCTTATTCTTGTTTACATCCATTATTCTGTGGTAAGATCGTTTCATTGTACGTATTTTATGATCAGTCAAAGACACAGGTATCAAGGACCTATCCACAGCATTGAGTGCATTATGTCCTGTAAGGCAGAGTGAAGTCTCTGTTTTTTCTCACCTTGTTTCATTTTTTAAAGTTTTCAGATTAAGTATGAACCACAGCAGAGATTGCAGGCATTTTCTCTTGGTCTTCACGGGTGGGCTCATATGATTTCAGCTCCAAATTTATGTTAGTTGCTGGTTTCTAATCCGTTACTATATTACTTGGAAAATGGTGCGCTCTTCCTAGCTCTGCAAGTTTTTTTGTAAAATTCAGAAATAAATGTTTTTTTTTCCATATTTATCAAGAAAATCACACAGTTTCTCCCTTGATCTATTTATTCCTTCAGGAACAGTAAACAGCTTTATTGCTGTTCAACTATCCTCTCACTTCAGCAATAAGATAGACTTAGACGTGGTGGGTGAGCACTGGAACAGGTTACTAAACAATGTACATTCGTGTTTTATTAAAGCTGTTGCATCTGTGAAAATTATGTATAGTTTACATAGTGGCATTTGTTCCTTAAAGATTTTGTGATAAAATTATTCTGGGAACAGAAATATTCCTGAAGACACATTTTTTTTTTTTTTTTTTATCATTTTTAGAAAGTTCAAGAGTTCTTTGCTGGTTTTCTGTTTGTGATCAAACCCATTTGAGTTATTTGCATTTTTTCTAGTCAAACATCTTTTCTAGTTGCTATAGCATAAAGTCGCTTCTATCCATTTCTTTCTTTTTGGTATTTCAAGATTTGGCTTTTGTTTCTAAGCTCTCTTCTTTGATAATTCGTCCCAATCATGCATTCATTCCACGCTGCACCAGGGAGCCACCTTAAGTGACCTCCTGCGTGCCACACCATTCTCTTCACCTCGTGTGAGTCAGTGTCCGTCCTATCAGAGAAACAATCACTATTGGTGTGGTGAGAATAGAGACTTCACCTTGAAATTAGGTCACGTGGGTGTAAAAGGAGCAAGAGAATAAAGGTCTGGAAAGGGGGCAGGCAATCCCAGCTGGCCTGCCACACCAGGGCTGGTGGACCAGTGAGAGCTGGCTGGTTTAGGGCCAAAGTGAGACTGTAAAGTGTGGACCCGTGCTGACGCCTCGGGACTGTGGCGAGAGGCTGGCTCTGAATAACTGCCACCTGGGCAGGTTCACAACCGAGCGCTGCTGGTGGCCTGGGGACACAGCTGGTCAGCAAAGCCAGCAGTCAAGAGGACGAGATGGACCCAGAGTAGGAAGAATCAAGGCAAGCTAGGGTCTGCCAGTTGTCTCTGCCAGGGTCTTCTGATCGTGGTAGTTTTCCAAGATGAGTGCTGGCTGCCGGCTGTGTCAAAGGGTGATGCTTTCCAACTCCCAAATCGTGTGCACTTCTCCTGGGGTCAGCTCTGATCAGGACCACACAGAGAAGGAGCTCTGGGAAAAGCAGTTCTCCATCATCACCAAGCGCATATCCCCGTAGTCAGCATACACTGGATTCTATTTCACCTGGGATTCGTTTGTTACGCCTGCTTTTCTTTTGTGTGTTTTCCCAACATGCCTTTTATACTACTTTAAGTAGATTGTTTTCGGATTTAAAAATTGTGGCTTCTCTAGCTAATCACTATAAGGACAGGGAAAGTTTGTGTCATCAATATGTTAATGTAGGGAGAATAAACTGATGCACTGCATGATTGAAGTCCTAAAAAGAGATGAAAGGAACATAAAGCAGAAAGATTGAATAAAAAGCAAATACAAACACGATTACACAGCAGTTGCTTTAAACATGAGTAGTTTAAATACTCCATGAAATAGATTATGACTATTAATCAAAGATTCTAAAACTCAGCACGCCCTGGTGGAGCAGTGGTTCGGTGCGTCACCCCTAGAGGAGCGCAGTCCATGTACATCCCAAGGACCCTGGTTCACATCCTGAGTCCAAGGGAAACAATCAATGTGAACTAAATAAAAATAAAATACAATGATTCTTTCTCCTCTCTCTCTTCCTGCCTGCCTGCTCACGGGCCTGCATTCCTGCCTGCACGTCTCCTTAAAAAAATTAAAATGCAAGACTTTAAAGCTCAACTGCAGTGTGGTATCCAAGACGCTCATCCCTAGTGAATGAGCAGAGAGAATGAAGATGAGGAGAACAGGCCAGGCAGATGTGGAAAGCGGGAAATGAAAAGAAGTCATATTTTAAAGGAAAAGGTGACGTACTGTCTTTCCGAGGGAAGAAAGCGAATCCTGTGACGCAGAGACAGAGGGCCCCGGATCCCGGCCCTGCTGGCTCCCTCTGGGGAGGCAGGACGCTGGAGCAGCTGGCTCTCTGCGCCACGTGGGAGGGAACGTGTGTGCGTGCAGCGTGCAAATTCTGCTGGAGGAGAAGGAGAAAATGCTGCATTTGAGAAGAATCTTATTATTTTTCAAGCTGAAATCCAAGTAGAGAAGAAAGGAGTGCTCGGTGGCAAACAAGTGGTCTGAAGACCGTGGGCAGTTTTCCGTGAGCCCCTGCGCTTGCAGTCTCCAGTCTCACTGCCTCCCCGGGGGGAAGGGGTCCCCGCTTCTTAGAGAGGAAGCACGCGCTCAAGGGCTCAACACACTGCCCAGGATTCCAGACGTGCGCGCCTTGAGCCCACAGCTGGCTCTTGTCACCCTCTACCTGGCCTTCAGGTGTCTGCACGTCACCCCGGCCACCTGCCCCAAGCGCCGCCTCAGAGCTGGCTGCTCAGCGGAGTGTGCAGATGCACGACGTGGCAGGAGACACACTTTTATTTCCCTCTTTTTAAAAAAGGAAAGGCGCTGGCAGGAATGAAGGCAAACAGGCAGGCAGGAAGAGAAGAAGAGGAAGAAGCACTGTATTTACTTAGTTGTTCACCTTGGTTGTCCCTCCATCCCCGGGATGTGAACTTGGGACCTTGGGAGGTACGTGGACTGTGTTTAACCAGAGGCTGCAGACCTAACTGCTCCTCCATCATGCCCATGCGTTCATCACTTGACTAAATTTCAGCCATGAGATGGTGCAGAATATTCCTTTAAAAAAAACCAGAGTATTTATTAAGTTTTTTAATGGGTTATTATTATTTTTTTTTTTGCCAGCAACCTAGTTAAAATAAAACTGGTACCTGTGTGCCCAGATGGAGTAGTGGTTTGGTCTGCCACCCTCAAACAGCACAGTCCACATACACCCCAAGGACCCAAGTTCACATCCCGGGGCCAGAGGGAAGAACCAAGATGTACAACTAAACAAAATAAAGAAAAACGCTTCTTCCTCCTCTCCCTGCCTGCCTCTGTTCACCTTCATTCCTGCCTGTAACTTTCTTTTTAAAAAAAGGGTATCATTATCATTTTACAAACGGGAACACTGCACCTTATGGAGTGGAATTAATGAATTTGCTCAAGGTTATGGTCATTGGAATTCAAAACCACTTTCTTTTAATAATACATTTTGGGAGTGGGGGGGTAACATTTATAAACCAATGTTACAAATACTGTATATGTCCCCACCGCACTTACAATAACATTCCACTACCATCCGTTAGACCTAGGCTGTTCGCGATTCCTTGAGACAACAATGGGACATTTGGATGGCAAAACGGACAGAGTTCTGTGCTGGCGACGAAGAGGCAGGGAGACAGAGCAACCCAACAGGAGCACAGCAGCCAGGCAGCAACAAGTCAGCCCTGGGTGATGGCCATCGGTGACTGAACAGTAAGGACATGTGGTCTGGGGGGACTTCATACAAATGGCAGGGCCGGTGCAAGGAATGTTGGCACCTGAGGTGAAAACCAAATTTGGCGCCCCTGTAAACCCTGCTCTAAATGTCCTGTCTAAGCCACATGCCGCTTCAGCCAGCCCAGTGTGAGAAATGCCCAATTACAGGCCGTGCCAGAGATACCCCCAGAGTGTCAGAGATACCCC
>RJWH01008758.1:0-27824 GCA_004363575.1 Solenodon paradoxus
AGGTGACTGCTCTCCTGGACCACAATTCTGGACAACTCCGAGGAGCCACCCTGGCCCCGGAGGGACCAGTTAGGGCCTTCGAGGAGGCTGCGTGGCATTCAACTTCCTCCTCTGCCCTGTCCTGCTTTCTTTGCTCCCCACAGGTGTTGGTCCTGAGAGTGCTCCCCAATAACCCTCCTGCCCATAAACCCCTGTCCCAGACACTCCCCCAGGGAACACAGCATGTGAAACTTCCCCGAGGTCACAGCCCAATTCTGTGGAATCAGGACAAGAACACATGTCATCTGAGTCTCAGCCTCTTTACCGCACCTGGCTGCCCCTCCCTACACGGATTCCTTTTAGTCTGTCTCGCTGTCTCTCTGTCTCTCTCTCCTACACACGTGCACATGCACCCATCTGGGAACTTGGAACAGGAAACCTTTTGACATTGGTCAAAAGATGCTGGGGAAGCCCCCTCCCCCGGCACAGGAGCGCTGTACAGCAATCAGAGCTACCTGTCAGAGGTTAATTGGCCAGGAGGAAGTGCGAGGGGCCTTCCTGGCTTCCCCAGGGCTCCTCCACTTCCTTGGACAGAGGCTATGGGAATTCAGTCTGCACCAGGCGGAAATAAAGAAGATAATATAGATGACTCACGACTTCTGACCCTAGGCCTTGGACCAAGGCAAGGCTGACCTTGAGACCTAAAGCTCTGCCCTAGACAGAGGCATGCAATGGACTCTCAGAGAGACCCACCTCACCTTGTTGAAGCCATTCCTGCTCCTGCTGTGCAGCCAGATCCCAGATGTCCCAAGTGGCCCCCATGCTGCACCCACTGAAGGCATCTTTTCACTGGAGTCCTCCCCACAATGTGCCAGCTACTGCTGAAGCCCTGTTTGGTGGTGACGTCTGTGGAACCTCCTGTTATGGCCTCTTTATAGCCCCGTGGAGCCACAGGGATGGGCTTTGTGTGTGCTGTTTGCTGCTTGTGTTTATTGCCGTGTGGTTGGAGTGGGGCCCTGAGGAAGTCAAACCCTAGATTTCAAGCAGCAGCCTTGACCCCTCTAGATCGCCCCTCCATTTTGGAGAGCTGGAGATGGCCTGAGAGGGAGGTTTTGAACCCCAACTGCCAACAAGAAGGCCAAGTACTTGAGAGGACACAATGCTTTTGTGTCCCCACCAAATTCCATTCACAAGGTGCCAAAGCCAGAGAGACAGATGGACCACACACATTAGGAGAAGGCAGTAAATGGGCTTTTTCAGAAGTTTCAGGTGTTGAGTCAACTGAAAGTGAGGTTTTCAAAATGTTGTGCTGTGCTAAGGGTAACAAGTAGCAGTGGGTCACTCTGATAAGGGCTGATAAGGGCTCAATCCAGACATAAGCGTTCTAATTAAAGCATCACCAGAATATACATTTATTTGCCCTGCCTCTGTGTTCTGTTTGATACATTTCCTTTGTCTGGAAAGACCAGTCTCTTTTTATTAAAATAGTTTATCCTGAACTATTCACATACACAAAAACACAGAACACCCATCTACTGTATTTGAAAAATCAAAACTTACAAATATAATGGGCATCTCCTATTTACTTCATTCCTAAGCATTTCTCTATTCCCAAGAAACAGCACTCTGATTTTGGAGTTTATCATTCATATGCTTGTGAAATCCCTTTCTTTGATCTCTGTTGATCCACGTTCATCAGTTATTTTTAACCTACTACAAAATTTACCTCCTCCCGAAATCATCCCTTTTTGATTCACCTCACTTAAATTTTACTTTCTCTTCTCAGCCTTATGACTCCTGTTTTTTCATTTTATTCACTTTTTTTCCCATGGATTAATTCCTTCATGTGCTCCCATGATCCCTCCAGCCAGCACCAATTTCTGTTCTATTTCTCCTGAAAGGAACATAAAGTTGACTTTTCAATTAAAACCATCCTGAATTCAAATCCTGACTCTATCACTTTCTGGCTTCATGATCTTGGTTAATTAACTCCTTTCTCTAGACCTCTAGTGCCTCATTTGTAAGTTGAGGATCAGATTATGTTTATTGTGAAGATCAAGTGAGGTAGCATATTGGAGTTTTTCATTCCAGTGAATGTGAGAGTCCTTTTCGATGTATTTCAACCTACAGACATCATCAGTTTAAAACATGCAAACAATAATTTGAGTGTGTGTGTTTATTTGATTCATTTATTGGTTATATTCTATCTCCTGATATGGTATAATTGCTCTTTGTACATAAACAGGTTTTTCCTTCCCAGAAAAGCTGCCTACTCATGAGATTCAGAGAGTGAACCAAACAGAATGACAATATAATTTATCACCCCAAACAAGACATTTTGCAAGTATGGGGGGACGCTCTTAATAATTGCACCAGGTCTCAGCATTAACCAGATTGTCCCAGGGGAACCAGGACATATAGTCACCCTAGTCATGTGTTTCTTCAGAATCTCCCACAACCCTCAGCCTAGTGAGAGGCAGAAAGTTGATACTTGCTAAATCAATACTGTGGAATGGAATTGAAGTGCTGGCAGCCTAGGAAGTTAGCAAACATGGCTAGTCTTGTATAGCTCAACCCTTCCTCCCTCTGTATCTTGCACGCCCTTCTCCTTATTCAGCACTAATGTCACCCCGAAATGGCACATTCATCATCCCAAATTAGCCATTATTAAAGCCATCCATTTGCAGGGCTGCAACTAAAATGAATTGTGTTATTATTCCAGTTATGGCAATGAATGGCTGAACATCAAAAGCCATTTTGATCTTGCAGAAAGAAGGCAATCAATTATTGTGTCCCGCTGGCTTCAGCAAAGCAGCGTCCAGCTTGCTGCTGTTGAACACAAGCCTCCCACCCCACCCAGTCAGACACACACACTTCCTTATTTTCCTTCTACCAGTCTGGATCAACTGCCTCTTTCAAAACCTGGGGTCTTCTTGGCTTTGAGGCTGAGGTATGAGGCTCCTTCTGGCTGATCCTGCTCTCTTTACACCCCCACCCCCATACTGATGCGTACAGACTTAGGCAGTGAGCCCACTGGGTTGAGGTCTTGTTTTAATACCCTCTTCTGTCCTTTGGGAGGCAATGCTGTGAGACCTAGTGACCTCATTTTGGGTCCTCCTCTTTCTAGAGTCATGCAGCTCTCTGGACCCCTCAGCCCAATGTCTTCTGGAAAACACCTGCATCTTAATAGGGTCTTCACTGCTTTACCTCAAAGGAGTGATCTAAGCTCCCAGGTTAGGACAGTGTAGGTTGGGATGGGTTGACAGTGGAAATCCCCCTGGGACAGAATATTGATCAATCGCTCTTTCTATGGTGGGAATAGTGACAATGGTGATGAGAACAACAACAGTTACTAGGTTTTGACAGTTTACTCTGTGCTAGACATAAGTTGAGCAGTTCTGGCACCTCCAAATTCCACTGTGCTTAACCTCCACTGGCTGGTGGGAATATTAAGTGAACTAAGGTGTTGCAACATTTAACACATATTTCCTGAGGGTTGCACTGGGGAAGGTTCTGTGAGTTCTACTTCTTATCATGTTATGCTGCAGCTCTACTGCCTGTTGCCAGAGCTCCTCCTTGATAGCCCCATGTCCCCAAATCCCTGTCATGGGAGATGTTGCTTTAGGGAGTCAGGTCTAGGAGTAAGACTTAGCAGGACTGTTTGAGGTGGAGGCACGTCCCCAGAACATTCTCCCATCAATAGATAATGGGGAATGGGAGCCATGTTAATTAGCTGAAAGTATGTTCAATCAGTTCAATATTGCCCAACACATACTATACCCACACAACTGCTTAACTACCCCATACTCTCTGACCCCCTGCTCCCCACCATATACTCCACACATATACTCCCCAACTCACCCATGTACACACACACACACATACACACACACACACACACACACACACACTCTGAGGGAGCTTTCTGGTAAGATGCTTTTAAGAAATAGGTTTGCAAGGGGGATGTGTAAAAGGGGTCAATTGTATGGTAAGGAATGGCAACTAGACTTTTGGTAATGAACATAATAAAGTATGGATAGATGTCGATGTATAATGCTGTACACTTGAGGCTTATATAATGTTATAAACCAATGTCACTTTAATTTTAAAAAGTAGTTTAAAGGAATAGGTTTTAAGGGCAGAAACAGTCCTCCAGGTTCAACCCCGAAATAGTCACTGGCTAATATATGAATACTTGATTTGTGCTCATATTGCTTATGGGAACACAAGCAAGATTGCGAAGTACTTATTCAATGCTTGGATGTATGTTTTAACCCATTTTGTCATTACCATGAAGAGGAAGGATTGAAGATATTCTCTCCATTTATAGGCAAGCAAACAAATATGAGAGGTAAGTGACTTGTCAAAATTGTGTGACAAATCAGAAACTGGACTGGAATAGCAAGTGTTAACCTCAGAGATTCTGATTTGTTCTTCACTTTCAAGTCATCTCTGAGTTGAGAGTACTTTTTTGTTCTGTTGGATCAGGATTCCACAGGTAACTGTGGCTCCAAGTATCCATCTGATTCAGATGTGAGCTTGTCCTTCTCTATAACAACCTTTATCTTACAATAGGGAGCAACAGCCTTCAAAGTACAAAGACCAGTCCTTCAAAATACCTATTTTTGTTATCACATTTTAACAGTAAGCCAAACTTATTTCAGATATTTAGACAATGAAGAAAAGGAAAAATATATACAATCTGTAGTTCCACCACCCACTTTCTTTATTTCTTTTTTCTCTGTATTTGCATGTTTATACACACAATGAGTACATATTTCAAACCATATTTTCTACATTTGAAGACACAGATTCTTCCTTTCTGAAATAGGATACATCTTGTGATGGATGTGAAAAATAGCTTGCAAGTAGCCAGGTAGAAGACTCCACTGTCGTATTGCTGTCATGGCTTACGTGTGTGTTGACTTAGCTGGGCAGAGAGAGTGTCTGTTCATATGGTTGTCACTTCTATTGAGTTATTTGTTTGCATTGGTAGTACTACTCATGGTGAAATTTTTTACTTAAATTTGGCTTTTCCCCTAATTGTCACTTAAAATGTCTCCTAAAAATTACACTATGATGCATCATTGAGATGAAAAATGATTGTGGCTGCAGAACAGTGCCTGTCACATGCCAGACAATGCAGTTAAAGGCAGTAGAAATTGCCAAATTTCTTGGAATAGATTATACAAAATTCAAAGCTAGGAAAGGTTGGTGTGACTGTTTCATGCCTTGTAGGGGACTATTACTCAGGCACTGAACATCTATCTGTTAAAAACTTCTGAATGACTTTCAAGAGAAACTGATTGATTTCTAGCTAATGTAATTGGATTCTTTTTAAAAGACAAAGAAAAAAGAGGGAAACTATGAGTTTAACCAAACAGTACATGTCGATGAACTCCCAGGATTCTTTTACATGCCTGGATATGATCTTGTCACATCATCACAAGCTGGGGTTATGAAAAACAGCCACTTGTCACCATAATATGATGCATTACTGCCAATGGCCAAAAGTAGCTCAGAAGAATCTTTAAACTCTGAAATGCAGTGAGTTTATATTCATCATTTGGTAGTGTTACTGCAGAATAAAGTTATATGGAATGGCATGAGTATATGTACATTACTATCAGCAGAATAAATTGTAGGTATATGAAGGACAGTGTTTCTTTTCTCCAAGGCTATTAACAAATGAATATTTACATACTACATCATTTCTGAATTGAAAAAAAATTGAGATTAGCCTGTATGTAAAATTTGGATTATGCTTTCCCCCCACCAGTTAATTTTGTTCTTATGTATTTGTCACACACATATAAAATGCAAATAATTTTACTTCACTTTGTTATCTTATTCATAAGCTCTCTAGCACCAAACTACTCAATAACCATAATATGAATTTTTCTCGGAGTACAATTATTTTCTTCAGACTGGATAGTAACCATCATGTCTTCTTAAACCAGTGGAGTTAGCTTACATTATTACTTACTTATTATTATTTTTAAATTAATTGAAGTAATAACTTGGTTTATAACACAGATTTCAGGTGTACAGCATTATAAATCATTTGTGTAAACTACATTATGCTCACCACCAAAAGTCTAGTTTCCATCCTTCACTCAACAGTTAACTCTTTTTACTCTATTCACCAACCCTTTCCCTTTAGCCCTTTCCGGTAACCCTTATTTTGTTTTTATATAGTCTAAGAGTTTGGTTTTTTTCTCTGTTATACCACATATGATTAAAATCATATGGTGTTTGTCTTTATCCATCTGACTTATTTCACTTAGCATAATTGCTTTTAAGTACATCCATGGTATTGCAAATGGCATGATTTCATCTGTCCAAAACTCATCTTTATTTTTTTACTACTGAGAAGTATTCCACTGTATATATACCAGATCTTTATTCATTCATACACTGACAGTCTTTTTCACTGATAAAGTTGTTTCAAACTCTTGGTTATTGTGAATATATTGGAATGAACATGGGAGGTCATATATCTTTTTGAATTAGTATTTTTTTAGCTTAATATTGTATCATGAAAATTTTCATCATCACTGAATATTTGAAAGCATGGTTTTATTCATTGGTATTTTTTACTATATGATTATACCATGATTGTTTTCACCATTCTCCTGTCATTAGGCATTGAGTGTTAAGAATAACACTGAGATCAATAGCTTTGTCTGTTACTGGGAATTACTTCGTCGAAAGGCATTAAAATGTTAAGGCTCTTAATACATATTGAAAACTTGTTTCTCAGAAAGTTTGTGCCTATATACAATCCCACTTGCAGTGAAGGAGAGTGTATCTCCATCTACACTTTTAATTTTAAAAAGGCCTTTGCTAATTTGATAAGCAAAAAGATAGCATCTCATTTTTATTTATAGTTCACTGATTAATACCAAGTTTAATGTTTTTAAAATATCATTGTCTGGCCATTTTATTTTTGTATGTACAATTCACCAGTTCATGTCCTTTGCTCATGTGTCCATTAGGGTCTCCAGTTCTGCCATATTTGTTTCCAATAACGCTGTTGTTTCCCCACTCTATATTCCTTGGTCCTCCTGATTTCACCCACATCTTCAGTTTCTAGCATCCTGACAATCTTCCACCTCAAGTGTCTTAGAGGTTCTCTTCTCTGCGTGAGACTCTTTCAGAAGCTTGTTCTACCTCAGTCAAGTGATACTTGCAAGTGCAGGATATATTAACACTACTGGGGCTAACCTTCAACCAAAGGGGACAGACATTCTCAAATAAATGTCATAAACCTGTCCTCCAGTGGGGTGATTCTGAGGAGGATTTCTTAGAGCCCCCAGAAAGACTGAGTCCAGTTGCCCAAGGGTCACTTGTTCATTAACATTCTCATTATTAGCTTTTGTCCCTTTCACTGTTTCTTTCTTGTGCTTCCTGAGGTCAACTCTCAAATAAGCCGACTGTATTCAAATCCTTTTCTCAGGGTCTGATTTTGAGAACAGAAAGTAAGAAAAATAAATAAATGCAACAAGAATATTTTCTGTCCACACACCCTTTTTACGGCAATGTTCAATCTATCTCGGATTGAACTTCTCAAAACAGATGATATATTAGATAACAAACACAGGAGAATAAGCATTATCTTCTTAGTAAACTTTGAAGTGCAGGACATAACAATGCAGAGTACTTTGTCTCCTGTGGAATGTCAGTTGGCTTTTTCCATAAACCTTGTAATAAATTACTGTATTCAGTATAGAAACTAAAGTAGCTTTCTGAGCAACAAGTCTAAACACTGGTTTGAACTGGCCGAGTGAATTCAATAAGGCAGAGTCAACTTAAGTAGACTCATATGCTTTCTTGATAGACTTTTTAAAACTTTCATATATATATATACATATACACACACATATATATATGTTTATCCTCTATATTTATATTGGCATACTATTTATATATATGCCAAAATGCCAATTTATTAATTTACAATAAGAACTGTAATTGTTAAATAGGCCAAAATGCTTGAGTAGGCAAATCACTGCATTCTTTTTTCCCTGCCGGTGAGTTGTGTGGGGAGCCAAATAAATTATCAAAAGATTGCTTGGTGAGCATAAAATCAGAAGAAAAGGAGTTAGTTGATCTTAAGAATAGCCTCTCAGATGAGAAAACCTGAAGCACTCTCATCAACTATAGGGTCAGCCTTGCCAAAAACCCATAATGGTGGGTGCACTCGGCCAAGATCATTCCCTTAGATGGAACTGGCTAGTAAGAGTCATTTCTTTGCTTCTATCTGGCCAACTGCTTTCTATTCACTACGGGCAGTGTATAATACAATTAATTTGGTGTCCACTTACAAAATTAGAAGTGTACTCCAATTCTGACTCCTTAAGATTTGTCCTAGATCACCTTGAGTAGCATTTTAAGTGTTCCAAAAAGTTCCAGTCACACATTCACAAATAAATTTCCCGATTGATTTCCAGATATCTAGTCATATTCCATGTACGTGGGTTTTACTAGTTTGACTCTCAGAAGGCAACTCTCTACCTTTTATGAGAGGGAATTAAATTTATATAAGAAGCATCATACACTTGCCTCCCACCTCCTCCTGTTGAGAAGGGAACTGGTTTCAACTGAACAGCCTTCTGCCTTCTCTTCTAGCTTCATCACCCATACCCTTCCTGTGTTCTAATAACAGCTTTCAACTTGCCAGCCCTAGGATATCTTCTGCTCTTTCTCTTACCCATATTCCATACATGTTAGAATGTACTTCCTGTCCTATTTCCCAATGAAGTCATCAATTACTCAAGTTCCAACTCAAAGATCACTTCCTCTAAGCCTACTTTCTTGAACTTCCTCCACCCTTACTCCAACACCTGAGATGGACCCTTTCTCCATAGTGTTGTCACAACACTTAATTCATAGCACTTACCTCACTATACTGCAAACATTTATATATCCATTTTCTCCCACTAGACTAGGAGATCCTTGAGGGCAGAGCATGTAGTCTTACCTATTTTTTTTTATATTTTCAGAGCTTAACATAGTGCCTGACCTTCAGTAAATGGGTGAAAAAATGAATTATCCAAAGTCTGATAGCCAAGAATCTAGGAACTGTTATATTTTGAAAACTATCGTCTTGAACGATGTATGACAGAAAATCATCGTGGGTCATTTAGCAAAGTTGACAGAGAGCTACAAACCAATATCATCTGCTATCTACTCATCCATCAGAAAATATTGTGTCCAGTACTGAGCACATGAGTGAGCAAGACAAACAAGAACTCTATTTCATGGAACTTACATTCTACTGGAGAGAGACAGATAATAAGCATATAGATAACTTAAATGATTTCTAGATTGTAGCAAATACTGTGAAGAAAATAAATCAGGGTGACATAAAAGTAAGTGACCTGAAAACAAAAAAGTTTTATTGGAGGTGGGTGGTCAGGAAAAGTCTTTATAAGCAAGTGGCATCTGATCTGATATCTAATGAAGAGAAGGAAATAGCTGTTCAAATACATAGGGAAGGAATATATCAAGCAGAAGGAATAGCAGGTGCAAAGTCCCTGTGGTAGGAATATGCTTGCAGTTTCAAGATCAGAAAGAAGTTCTGTGGGTCTGAAGAATTTGAGTACTGGGGGCTTGAGGAGAACAGAAAGGTGGGCAGAGCTTAGATTATGTATACCTTTGTAGGCCACAGAAAGAGGTTTGGATTTTATTCAAAGTACAATGGAACCACCATTGGAGGGTTTTTAGTAGGAGAGTGATGTTTTGATTTACAGTTTTAAATATCACTAGCTTGTTGCAGGATAATTATTCATGGAAACCAAGATCCCTATCAACATTACAAAACTGAGCTATCACTGATTTCTGCTACTTTGTCAGCACTCCATCTAACAATACACAGATACATCAAAGAGTAAAAAACCAACTTAAGGCTCCAGTATCTCTTCTGGAGTGTTAGTTAAATGGCACCAATTTAACAGATGATTGGGGCTGGTTATAGAAACCTAACTCCTTTGAAAAGAGAACTTCAAACTAAAGAATGGGTAATCTACTCCAGCTGGAAACTTAAAAGATGAGGAAGAAAGAAGTCATTTGTAGAATGGCCTAGAATGGTGGAAGAGTCTTTGGTCCACTGGTCTATTTCATCATTAAGGTATATGAAAGTTTCAGCTCACTTCAGGCGGTCAATAATCTGTGCTAAAAACTCCACCTAAACTCTCTCAGGTTTAGGTTTTAGAAAAGGGATAAGAAGGAAGCTATCTACAGAGCTTCTCTTTTCCCCTACTGATAAATCACTGCAGAGAAAATACACAGCTGCTTGAGCTCCTGGTCAGCTCCTCTTTGCCAGGTATAGGATTTGTATGATATAGATGCAGTTGCCACTCCAGTAGATGACCTGTCTACTCTATGAGGTTCTTTATATGGAATTTCCCCTAAATACATCTTAGGAAATATAAGAAAGTGGAGGACCATTGAAACACTCTATCAAAAGTTAGAGTTTTTGCTTAGAGTGAACCAAAAAGACTTTTCTGCTGAAACCTAGATATGCAAGATAGAACAACAGTACCAACTAGGGAAGAATTTTGAGAGGGTAGAATTATAGCAGTCATTTCAATAACTGCTCTCCACCTCCCTCCCCCAAAAGGCAGGCGTATTGGATAAAGAAGGCAGAACGAGGACTCCTAGATTAGACACTGTACACATGGAGTATCAAGCCCAGTGTGGGAAAGATTTCAAAGGCAACAAGGAGATCCAGGTGGATGCTGCGAACTGCCAAGAATAAGGTAATGAACTGCCAGATGTACAACAGATACTGATAAGACAAGGTCTTTGCATGAGAAAGAAGGAAACAAAAAATTTCCTGGGATTGCCTAAGTGGAAGAAGGGTGTTATTAATATTGTTGCCAAAGAATATTTAGAATCCAAGGTGTTACAGGCAGGAGGATGAAGGCCCAATGTGTAAGTGAGGAAAAGGTTTTAAATTCTTTCATCTAATGAGTGCACAAAGTTAAGCTGGCATCCAGGCTATGGATGAAATGGAAACATTAGATAGGAGAATTGAATTTGCTTCTGAAAAATCAGGAAAGTCTAGTCATGTAGATTGAATTCAAAACACAAGGACCTTAACCAGTAATCTGATCTATCTGGGGCCCCCAAAGAAGGGAAGGACCTGAAATTATTAAAAATGAGCACCCAGAGAAAAATTATGCTAGTCCCTCCATGTAAAGGAGCCCCATGAAGAGGGCAGGAAGAGAAGTACACGGAGGCACAACATGCTGTGAGTAAAATGGCCTACCCAGTGAGAAGAAGCTAATGGAAGTATGTGGGAAGGGATGATTAATTAACAGAATTATATGGAGAGATATAATTATAAATCCCCCACAATTCTATTACAGTGACTCCAGTAGGGGCAGCCATTTACTTCATAGCCCTTGAGCACCTGAATCAATAGTGCATGCAGCGCTTCTTTCCCTCCTTATGAGACCATAATCCAAAATTGACTGGGCAAGATTGCAGACTCTATATGAGCAGTGCATGGAATTGTGCTAAGCCAGGCACACGTGGGATATAGTGTGGAGGGAGAAAACTGTGCCCTGGAAGTGGAAAACCCACTTTGACACTGCTCATTGGTCACTCATATCCCAAGGCCCCATTAAGAAATATCTTTATCAGTTGCAACCCACCTCTCCTCCCTGACATATTGCAGAATTTCTCCAGGCTAGGGAAATATGACACCTGGTAAATTGGTGGGAAGACAGAATAGCAACTGGATGATATGCTGTCCAGAAGACAGCTGAAGCTGCAGGTTGGATACAGGACATTAGGGGAAGAAGTGAATGTCACAGCTCCTTTAAAGGGACATATCACAAAGGAGTCCCTTTTTATTATATTGTTTGACCTGATGTGCTTGAAATATAGCAAACTGTCCAACTCTGTGACACTTGAAAGATTTCGACCTGACAGTTCTTGATCCTTTCAATATGGGTGACATTTCATTTAGAAAAATATATGACCATTGCCAGAGGAGATATAAAGTGGAAAGAGAAATCCCATCAATAGTTAGTCAAAGCACTCTTGGCCTTTTACTCAGCCTTGTGTTGATCTATCAAGTGTAAATCATATTGTATTTTCACAGAGCCTTTAGTTTCTTCCAAAGCGTTCTGAGAGGCAGTGGGTGGTAAGGGCAGAACACTGAATTACATTCAGACCATCTGAATTCTGTCAAGTTATAGAGCAAGGATGTGAGTAACCTAAACTCTTCAAGCCTCAGTTTACCCACTTTAGAAAGAGGAACAACACCTCCTCTACCTCACAAAGTTGTATTGGAAGTCAGCTAAGTGGAAATGGATGTGCCTTGCAAACTGAAATGGACTCTATCTGTGTAAGGTGTCTCATTTATCATCACCAAGGATCAGGGTTAAGAATCTTTTTTGATAAAGAGCCAGATATTAAATATTTTTGGTTTTGCGATCCACAAAAGTTTCTGTCACATATTCTTCTTTACTTTTGTTACCTTTAATCACCTTTAAAAATGTAAAAAACTTTCTTAGCTAATAGACTTTGCCACAACAGGGCAATGCTCAGATTTCACCTGCAAGGCATAGATTGCTAGACGCTGTCACAATTCATTCACATACCTTGAGACTGATGATCCACCCTCTCTGTATTCTGTAAGTTTCCCCAGAAAATCTAATATCCTGATTGTAAGACTAGAAGGATCATCTGAATTCATTTTTGGTTGAGGTAACATTCACACAACATAAACTTCTCCATTTTAGCTATATTAAATTGCGCAAGTCAGTGGCTTTCAGTCCATTTATAATGTTATGCAATTATCACCACTAATTCCAGAATATTCTGATCATCTCAGAAAGGAAACTGATGTCATTTAGCAGTCATTTCCCTTTTCCTTCTCCCTCCAGCACCTGACAACCAGCAGTCTACTTTCAGTCTCTATGGACTTAACTACTCTGGACATTTCATATAAATGGAATTATTCAATATATAACTTTTTGTGCCTGGCTTCTTTGATTTAGCCATTCATTGATACTGTAGCATATATTAGCACTTTATTCATTCCTTATGGTTGAATTATATTCCATTCCATAGATAATTGTGGTGTTTGCACTTTTGGCTATTAAAATAATGCTGCTAAGAACAATCAATGTGTTAAGTTTTTGTGTGGATATATACTTTATTTCTCTTGAGTATATATTTAAGAGTGGAATTACAGGGTCATATAATAATTGTATGTTTATCTTTTTGAGGTATTCCTCAATTGCTTTCTGTAGTGACTGCACCATTGTATATTCTAACCAGAAATGCATAAGTTCTACCCTGTAGAATGTTTCATCTGTAATTGAGAAGCATGCATATTCCCCTATTGTAGGTTTGAGAGTTCTAGAGATCTTTTAGGTCTGGTTTGTGTATAGTGTTAAGTGTTCTCTTTCCAAATTGTTTATCTTTTGTCTAGTTTTTCTATCCATTATTGAAAGTGGGATGTTTGAAGTGTCTAATTTTTATTGCCAAACTATATATTTCTCCTTTCCATACTGTCATTGTTTGCTTTATGTATTGTTGGGCTCTGTCTTACCCATATACTTGTATATGATTATTATATATTCTTGATGGATTGACCCTTTTACCATTGCATAAAGTACTTATTTGTGTCCTGTAACATTTTCCTGTCTTTGTGTTTATTTTGTCTGATATTAGTGTAGTTAATTTAGCTCTCTTTTGGTTACTGCAATGCATACCATTTTCTATTCTTTCACTTTCAACCTGTTTGGGTCTTTGGCTCTAAAATGAATTTCTTGTCTCTAGCATACAGTTGTATCATGATTTTTATCTATTCCTCAAACCTCTGACTTGTAACTGGGGAGTTTAATCCATTTACACTATTTATACTTAATGTAATTACTGATAAAGACCTCCCTTTGATATTTGAGCATTTTTTCCTACATATTATATATATACATGTACATATGGTATCTGAAAGCATATCTATATCTATCTATATAATTTTGGCTCTTGTATCACTTCTTTCTCTATATTGATTTTTTAGTCAAATAATTTGATTCCACTCTCATTTATTTTATTATGTAATTTTAGTAATTGCTCCAGGGGATTACAATTAACATCTTAATTTATAACAATCCAATTCAAATGAATACCCACTTAATTTCAATAGTTTATAAAAATTTTCTATTTAGCTTTGCTCTTTCTCCTTCATGTTGTTTTGATCACAAATGACATTTATACATTTTATTTTCATACTTATGCTTGCTATTTTATGCAGTTGTCTTTGAAATCATAAGAGACAAAAATAATTTACTAATACAAATACAGGAATGCTGACTTTTATATTTACTAATTTAATTATCTTTAGCAGTGTTTTTTATTTACTCACATGAATTTGAGTTATTGTTGTCTTTCCATGTCACTTTGAAAGGCTCCCGTTGACATTTCTTATAGGGCAGGTCTACCGGTGATGAACTCTTAAGATTTTGTTTACCTGGAGTGTCTTAATTTTACCTTCATTTTGGAAGGATTGCCAAATATATAATTTGTGTTGACAGCATTTTACTTTCAGCACCTAAAACATACCATCTCATTGTGTCTTGCTTCTATAATTTCTGATGATAAATCACCTGCTTATTTTATTGAGGATTCCTGTATGTGAGTTGCTTCTCTTTTGCTTCTTTCAGAATTATTTCTGTTCTTTGGTAGTTTGATTGTAACATATCTTGGGTTCAATCACTGGATTTATCCTTCTTGGAATTCCCTACTCTGATATTTTAACTGTTATTACCTAAATCTATAATTTTGAAAGAGAATTATGACTCTTTAAGTGTATGTAGCTCTTTTATTAGATAAGTCATTAGAATTATGGTCTTATAGCACAGATTTGGACTTAAATCCTACCTCTTTTAGTTTATTAAATAAAAACAAACAAGTTAAATTGAACAAACTTGTTCAATTTATTTCACCTCTCTAGTCTCATTTTCCTCAGCTGATAAATAGAAGAACATAACTTTCCCCGCCAAGCTGTTGTAAAAATTAAAAAGTGCAATATAGCACAGAAGGATGGTAATATATGTGTTCCAAAATGCTGTTTGGAAAGAGTATCACACTAAGCCATTATGGATCATTACCACCTTGGCTTTAAGTGGTTTCCAAGGAGAAGATGGATCTTGAGAAAAAAATTGTGATGGATAAACTAGATTAAGTAAGAATGGCAACTAGGACACCTGTACTTACCATCCAGGAGAAATGAGCAGTATTAAAATACTGCCTGGGACAAGGATATGATAAGAAGATAGAAAAGACTTTTCTTTTTACTTTATAATTTTGCTATAGTTCAATCACCAGTGGTCACTATCTGTAAATTAGCCTCATAGAAAGCCTCTCAGACACAAAAATAAAAGTTCCACATAAGCAAAGGATCTTTTTGCTTATTAAGACCTCATTTGATTTCCTACCTTCTTCTGAAAACTTTTGTAAATCGTGACTTGTTCAATCTACAAATTTTTGTCTTTAACCTGACTTTTTGTTTGTAAAACTATTTTAGCATTAAATGATAAATTGCTCTGTATCATTGTCATGTTAACTTCTCATGTATATCAACTCAACTCATCTTCCACTGCCCCCGTAATTGTATTATAACTTCCTTGAGAGTGTATTTCTTGATGTGTATTTCTAACAGCATTTAACACAGTGCTATACACATAGTAGATATCCAATAAACATTTCTGAAATATTTCTAGCATGATAAAAATGTCTTAATTAAAAAGTAGATGAACTTCTTCCAATATCTTCATGTCAAGACAAATCATGAGTGATAATTAGTTCTGCGAGCTCAGCTACAAGTTTTAACATGCTTCAACAGAGAGGAAGGGCCCTATATAATACGCAGAATGGAGCAAAATTCTTGACCCAAATCCAACACATTATTTTTCAAGGAGAACTGTTCCATTTCAAGTCCAGGTTCTCTTTATTAATCTAGTGCTGCTTCTTGTTCTATCAAAAAACCTGAGAATTTCCTGTAGCCCTCATAACCGTCGTAGTCCAAAAACCCCTTATTTCAAAGTCAAACGCCCAGCATATTGTGTTCATTTTCCATCTCAGACCTTTTAAGAAGCAACAGAAACTTTGCACTTGCCCATTTTCTTATAGCCTATCAATTCAGTTACCTCTGAGATGCATCAGCCCATGCCGCTGATATCCAGACTGTCAGAAAGTGATCGTTAATGACAGGAGTTCTTCCCCAACCAGGTCGTTTCTTATCCCTCTTGATTATATAGGGCAACCTGGCCCATTTTACAGGACTTCTTCCTGCCATGATATTATTGGACCTTAGTTATGAAAGCTTTTGCCTGGAAAGATGTGTCAGAAGTTAATATGACTATGTTTGTTTCTTCTCAGATTCACTTACTGGAATCAAACTCCCCAGACTGTTGCTTAGTTATTCATCTTTATAACTTGAAAAGGCCATGTTCATGCTAGGGACTCTGGGTGAAGCTTACCATTGTTATTTTTCCCCTGTCACCTCCTACCAGTCTCATCAGCTAAAAACAATCCAAAACAGACTGTGAATGAGAGTAGGTCAATGAAATGCAGGGTTTGGCCTTCTAAAGGGCATGGCTTTTTTCCCAAAATGGTTTGTCACTGGACACTAGAAGACAAGGACATAGATGGCTCTCTAGGGCTTTTCCATCTTGCATTTGAATGAGCTCGGCTCAGGGTGAATCAATAACGATCTTTGCTTTATGCTGTTCATCCACCCTAATATTCTTTGCAGAGCAACAATGTTGCTAAAATACAAGATGGGGGAGGGGGGCAGTTTCTTGCATTGGAAGGCCAGTCACCTTTTCTTTCCAGTTCAGTCTTCGACTTAGGATTTTTGGTAGGTACTTTCTCTGAAGCTTGACGTTTGAAGGGATAATCAGAAACCAGATTGCATTTGAAGATGCCTTCTTCTGGAAGGACAAGAATAAAAACATTTGAGCTATATCCTGGACATGGGAGAGCCATAGGTCTTGAAGGAGAGAAAGGACTAGGCCAGCCCCAAAGTCTGGTTCAAAGATTACCTTTTCTGGAAAGATTTAATGCTTCTCTACTTTGTATTTCCAGAGCACTTAAAAATAACCTTGAAAATATTATTTCTTTTTAATGACTCACTATAGGAATACATTCTTATTTTAAAAGAATTCAAATGATACAGAAAAAATAGATCCACTTGCTTACCTTTTTGCCCTGAAATCTTAATTCACTGTCTAGAGATAACTCTTGTTATTGGCTGAGTGTGTGTCTTCTCCAGACTTCCTCTATCTATGCACATGTGAACACATATTTGCATTGAAAACATATACTTTTAAAAGATATATATATATATATATATATACATACACACATAGTATCAGTGTATATTTCATTCTATAACTTTTTTTCTAAATCAGTAGTTCTCAAATGTGATCATGCATCATAAACACCTGAGAGATTTGCTAAAACACAAGTTTCTGGTTCCTACACCCAAAGATTCTGATTCAGTAGGTCTGGGGCACAGCCCAAGAATTTGCATTTCTAAAAAGTTCTCAGGTGATATTCACAATAGCTAAGAACTGGAAATTCCCTAAGTGCCTGACATCAAATGAATGGATAAAGAAGATGTGGTACATATACACAATGGAATACTACACAGCCCTTAGAAGAGATGAAACCTTGTCATTTGAATCAACAGGGATGGAACTAGATGGGATTATGCTAAGTGAAACAAGTCAAAAGCAGAAAGATAGATACCAAATGACCTCACTCATAGGTGGAATGTGAATAGACAAAACAAAGGAACAGATGAAACACAACCAACCCTGAAACATTTACAAGAGAACTGAGGTTACCAAAAGGGAATGGGGCGGGTGGGGGCAAATGGTGGTGGAGCCCACTGGACAGTGGGGAATAACACTTAGTGATTTGCTGGAGGGCATGGTGTGTTGAAATATATCTAAGAAATGGGGAACCTATACATAGGAAATTATTTTAATGTGTAGAATAATTACTAAAATAAAAATAAAGAAAAAGAAAAAATACTATTATACCATGTAATAAATACTAAAATATTTTTAAAAGTTCTCAGGTGAGCTTAAACTGCTGATCTAGACACACTTTGAGAATCACTGCCTTAAACACTAGGTTTGGTAATCTTTTCATGAACATACATTTTAAAAATAAATGCTGCATAGCATTCCATAATAGCTTCTACAATTAATCAAGTGGAATTATTTTAATAACACTCTATGCCATCATTGCCACTGTCCCACACACACTCACAATAAATTGTGCTCTCTGAGAGAAGAGATAGTATCTTGTCTTTATAACCCTCATAGTGTCTGGCATGTAATAGACACCAAGCAAATGAATGAATGAAAAGAGTGAATGACCAAGTGATCTGAGAGAATATTTAAAGCTGAGTATTTGTATTTTGGGGGAGGCTTAGTAAGATTTATGGACACTAGACATTTTTTGCTCCTTTGCGACTCTGATGAGACACTGACAATATCAGGAAGGATGGATGTGTGGGGATGGGAAATGTAAATTTGGGGAGAACTTGTAAACTGATTTCTGTATCTTTTCACCTTTTCCTCACCCTTAAACCTCCCACTATGCACCTACCTTAAAAAAAAAAAAGCAGGATGTGGCCTGGTAGAGTAGAAATTATGTCCACCAGCTCCAGTCCAGCACAGACCACATACTTGACAAGGATCTGGGTTTGTGTCCTGGAGCCAGAGGGAACAACTAAGAGGAACAACTAAATACAAATAAATTAAAAATGCTTCTTCCTTCGCTCTCTTCCTGCTTTCTGCCTCTGCTTGCTTTCATTCCTGCCTGCAATTTTTCTTTAAAAAAAGAAAAACAGTGACAATATAAGGGCAAAAGAAATGGTCTGTCTGTGTGCTTAGATGCTAATAATTTGCTGGCTACATTTTACGAGAGGTAGAAATCACTCATCTTGCATTTTAGTATTCTCATCTGTAAGATGGAATGGTACTGGGAAAGGATTCTCATTTTACACTTTAAATTTAGCCCTTTTCATTTGAGAAGCATAAGATATTCTTATCACTTTTTTCCTTATCTCTTCTGCCTAGGGCCTGATAGTTTGCAATCACAGAAACATTTATTACACTCATATGTAGATACCTGACATATCTCCAGTGGACTTGCAGTATGTTTCTCAGTCATATTTCTTTACTAAGGTGTGAATTATCACCCTCTGCTCATTGAACGATACAACTGAAATCACTTATTCATACTATTACCCACTATTAGCATAGCATTGTACAAAAACTTGAAGGTCATGTGAAAGTATTTTAAGGTTTGAGATTTATGTTCTCAAAGAGATTGTATATTGGGTATAATGACTGGACATTTACACATGAAGTATTCAAGTAGTAATATATGATGATGAATTATTAGGTGCCAATATTTACAGTATAAATCTGTGTTGTCCAATACTGTAGCCACTGGTTACATGTGACTATAGGGTAACAGAATTGCTAGTCAGAATTGAGATGTGCTATCAATGTAAAGTATACAGCAGATTTCAAAGACTTAGGACAACAAAAAGAATGTTAAATACCTAATTAAGAATATTTCTATCTATTACATGTTAAAATGATTATATTTTTGATATACTGGGTTAAATAAAATATGGTGGTAGTGGAGGTGAACTTGGCAATAAATGACATGAGGAATCTTTGTGGTGCTGGAACTGTTCAGACTGTGGGGATGGATACTAGGACCAAAACAGGTGATGAAATTGTATATAGAATGTTACATGTATGCACACAGAGACACATACACACAATTAGTACAAGCAAAATCTGGGAAAGAAATCTGAGTAAGTTGTGGTAGATTATGTCAGTGTTAGCATCTGGTTGTGCTATCATACCATAGTTCTGCAAGATGTTATCATTTGGAGAAATCGGGCAAAGTGCACAAGAGCTCTCTCTCTATTATTTCTTACAACTGCATGTGAACCTACAATTCTGAATTAAAATTTCAATTAAAAAGAAGTTAAAGAAATGCTGAAAAATAAAAAGGGAAAGAAAAAAATCATTGACCCTAGAGTTCTGCAGTGTGATAAAGGTCTTAAATCTTTTTGCTTCTGCCAGATGTCTCATACTTTAGCACTGACCTTTTTCTTCATTACTATCTTCACTTAAATGACTACGCTTTTACACTTGCCCTCAATTTGCTACTGTGTGTTGTGTGCATTATGTGTAGTCTTTCTCGGTCATCTTCTGTCTCATTCCACACACTTTTTACATGCAGTATCCTTATTGGTGAACTGTGTGTCTTTTTATAAATGCAGTGACTTAAAAACAACATTGTTGTAGACTCTGGACTAGGACATTGTACCACCAGTCTATCTCAATGTGAATCTGGCAGCCTCACTTAGGCCTTCCCTGAGCCCTTATCTATACCTTATCTATTGGGAGGTAGTCTAAAAAAGTCATGTATGCGTGTCATTTTAGAGTATACTGGTTAAGAACAAGAACTTTGGGATTAGATCAAAGTTTGAATCAAGAAATTTTCACGTATTTAGCTGTGACTGTAAGCTACTCAATCTGTAAAATGGTCATAATAGTAATGTCTACATCATAGACGGCAGTGAAGATGAAATGAGATAATAATGTCATGTACATAGCATACAGTAAGTGCTTGTTTATTATTCCATTACTCTTGCTCTTTCTGCTCTTAAACCTCACAGCAGGTCAACTTTGCACCTACAAGCTTTTTTGCGTATTCAAGGGCAGGATCTATTCCAGTCTTTTGTTTCCCAGTACCCTGAAAGCTTTTGCTACGTATTGCCTTTAAAAAGATAACACAGATGGCTGTGGGCAGAAAAGTGGAAGAATGAGGCTACTGACCAGAGATATCTGAAGATTCAGTCTCACTGTTATGAGTCTTAAGCTTAGAATGTCCTTCAGTCTTTCATTGACTTCTGTGTCTTGGGTGGCCATCTAGGCCACCATAGGTATGGGGTCAGCATCAAGTTGTTGATATGCCTTTCGTTTTGTCTAGCCCTATTTTATGTTGCCTACCCTAGAGTTCAGTTGAGCTCTTCCACACTAGTCAGAAATACGGCTGCTTTACTCAGATAATTCTGGAAAGGGTTGTGGAATAATTCCTCCCCTGTGATTTTTTAAAAAATTTTATTTCAGTAGCTTTGATTTTACACACTAGAATAAACTCATGTGTAGGTTCCCCATATGTGCAGTTTCCCTATTTCTAAGACATATGTCAATGCACCCTGCCCTCCACCAAATCACCAAGTATTCTTCACCAATGTCCAGTGGGCTCCGCCACCACTTAGCCCTCTACCCCTCCCCCGGTCCTATTTGCTATTGATAACCTCAGTTCTATTACAAGTGTCCAAGTGTTGGCTTTGATTTGTCTGTTCCTTTGCTTTTTTATATTCACATTCCACCTATGAGTGAGGTCATCTGGTATCTGTCTTCTTTTGGCTTACTTCACTTAGCATAATTCCCTCTAGTTCCATGCATGTTGATTCAAATGACAGGATTTCATCTCTTCTAAGGACTGTGTAGTATTCCATTTATACAAAATGTACCACATCTTCTTTTTACTTTCATCTGATGTTGGGCACTTAAGTAGTTTCCAGTCCTTAGCTATTATGAATAGGGCTGCAATAAAACATGGGGGTACATAATTCTCCGTGAATTCATGTTTTTGTATCTTTTGGGCAGACACCCAGAAGTGGGATGGTGGGATCATATGGAATGCCCATATTCAACTTTTTGAGGAATATCCATACTGTTCTCCATAGGGGTTGTACCAATTTGCACTCCCACCAACAGTGTAAAAGTGTTCCCATTTCTCACATGCTCGCCAACACTTGTTGTTTCACACTTTTGGATAATAGTCAGTCTCTCGGGTTTAAGTGATATCTCATTGTTGTTTGGATTTGTATTTTCCTGATAGCCAGGGAGTAGGAACATCTTTTCATGTGCCTGATGGCTATCTGTATATCCTTTTCAGAAAAATGTCTCTCCAATACCTCTTCCCATTTTTGACTGGATTACCTGTTCATTCGTTATTGAGTTTTATGAGTTCTTTGTATGTTTTGTATATTAAGCCCTTGTGAGAAATATGGAACACAATATATTCTTCCAGTTAGTAGGTTGTCTTTTTGGTTTTAAGATACTTTCTTTCACTGTGAAGAAGCTTTTTAGTCTGATGTAGTCCAAGTTGTTTATTTTTCCTCTTGTTTACCTTCATGCTGGAGTTGAGTCCCCAAAGACCTCTCTAAGGATGATGTCATGAATGTCTTTCCTATGTTGTCTTCCAAGAATTTTATGGTTTCTGGTCTTATGCTCAAGTCTCTAGATCATTTTGAGGTAATTTTTGTGAATGGCATTAGAGAGTGGTCTAGTTTCATTTTTTTTTTTTTTTTACATATGGCTGTCCAGTTTTACCAGCACCATTTATTGAAGAGTCTTTCATTTCTCCATTGTATGCTTTTGGCTCCTTTGTCATAGATTAACTGACTGTATGTGAATGGGTCAGCTTCTGATGATTCAGTTCTGTTCTATTGATCTGTGCCTCTGTTATTATTCCAGTACCATACCATTTAATCAGTATTGCTTTATAGTATAGCTCAATGCCTGGGAGTGTTATCCCTCCAGATTCATTTTTTTTTCTCATAATTGCTTTGGATATTCAGGGTCTTTTGTTGCTCCATATAAATTTTAATATCTTTTGTTCAGTTTTCTGGAAATAAGTCCATGAGATATTGAGGATTGCATTAAATCTGTATATTGCTTTAGGTAAGATGACCATTTTTATGATATTTATTCTTCCCAACCACGAGCAGGGGATGTTTTTCCATCTCTTTGTATCCTCCTCTATTTCTTATAAGAAGGACTTGTAGTTTTCATTGCATAGGTCTCTGTTCCTTAGTTAAGTATATTCCAAGATATTTTATTCTTTTTACTTCTATTTTAAATGGTATGATTTTCTCCATTTTGTTTTCTTCTAGCTTGTTGTTTGTGTATAAAAATGCAACAGATTTTGTTTATTGATTTTGTAGCCTTCCACTTTACTATATTCTTTGTTGAGTCCTAGTAGTTTCTTGACAGTTTTTGAGTTTTCAGTATATATAATCATGTCATCTGTAAATAATGATAGCTTTATTTCTTTCTTTCCAATTTTTATTCTTTTTATTTCTTTTTCTTGCCTAATTTCTCTGGCGAAGACCTCCAGCATGATGCTAAATAGTAGTGGTGAGAGTGGACAGTCTTGCCTAGTTCCTGACCTTAGAGGAAATGCTTTCAATTTCCTCCATTGATTATGATGTTGGCTATGGGTTTGTCGTATATGGTCTTTATTATGTTGAGGTGTGTACCTTCTATTCCCATTTCCTGCAGGGTTTTTTTCATCATAAATGGGTATTAATTTTTTCAGAATCTTTCTCTGCATCTATTGATATGACCATGTGGTTTTCCTTGTAGCTCTGCCAATATGGTGTATTCCATTAATAGATTTATGTATGTTGAACCAGCCATATATTCCTGGGATAAAGCCCACTTGGTCATGGTGGATGATCTTTTGGATGCATTGTTGGATTTGATTTGCCAATATTTTGTTGAGAATTTTTGCATCTGTGTTTATTACAGATATTGGTCTGTAATTTTCTTTCTTGATGACATCTCTATCAGCTTTTGGCATCAGTGTGATCTCCTAAAAAGTATTTGGGAGCGATCCCCGTTCTTCAATATTTTGGAAGATTTTGAGAAGAATAGGTATTAATTCTTCTCTGAAGGTTTAGTAAAACTCATTAGAAAATGCATCTGGTCCTGGGCTTTCATTTTTCAGGAGACTTTTGATTACCTCTTCAATTTATTTGCTTGTGATTGTTCAGTTCAGGTTTTCCAGTTCTTCCAGGTTCAGTCTTGGTAGACTGTATTTTCTAAGAATCTGTGTCCTCAAGTTTGTCCATTTTGTTGGTATAGAGCTGTTCATGTGAGTCTTATGATATTTTGTATTTCTGTGATATCTATTGTAACTTCTCTTTCATTTCCGATTCTAGTTATGTGAGTTTTTTTTTCTTTTTTTCTTTGTGAGTCTAGCCAATGGTTTGTCAATTTCGTTTATTTCTTTCAAAGAACCAACTGGTTTCTTTGATCTTCTGGATTATCTTTTTGTTTTCTATTTCATTTATTTCTGCTCAAATTTTGATTATTTCCTTTCTTCTGCTGATTTTTGGCTTTAACTGTTCTTGTTTCTCTTGTTGTTTTAAATGTAGAGTTAGGTTGTTTACTTGTGATTTTTCTTGTTTCTTGAGGTGGGCTTGGATTGCAATGAACCTCCCTCTTAGTATTGCTTTTGTTGCATCCCATATATTCTGGTAACTTGTGGCTTCATTCTCATTTGCCTCTAAGTATTTTTTAAGTTCATCTTTGGTTTCCTCTTTTACCTGTGTCATTCAAAAGCATATTGCTTAGTCTCCAATCAAATTGGTGTCTTCCAACTTTCTTTTTGTGGTTGATTTCTAGTTTTAAACCATTGTGGTTAGAAAATATGCTTGATATGAATTAAATCTCTGTTAATTTGTTGAGACATGTTTTGTGTCTCAACATATAATCTATCCTTGAGAACGTTCCAATCACACTTGAGAAGAAAGTGAAATCTGTAATCGTTGGATGAAGTGTTTGGTATATGGTATATTAGACCTAACTGTTCCAAATGGTCATTTAAAGTAGGTGCTTCACTGTTAATTATATGCCTGGTTTATCCGTCCATTGTTGTATGTGGGGTGTTTAAGTTTCCTACTATTATTATGTTGCTGTTGCTGTCTCTCATGAGTTCTAATAATACTTGCTTAATATATTCTGATGCTCCTTCATTTGGTGCATATACGTTAGTAAGTGTTATGTCTTCTTGCTGGATTGAACTTTTAATCATTTTATAATGTTCATCTTTGTCTTTTGTTATGCCTTTTTGTTCGAAGTCTATTTTATCCGATATAAGTATAACTGTTACTGCTTTTTTTGTGGTTGCCATTTCACTGTATGATTGTCTTCCAACCACTGACTATGAGTCTTTTTCTATCTTTTGAAAGAAGGTGGGTTTCCTGAGCACAGCAGGAGGTTGAGTTATGTTTTTAATCCATTCAGCTACTGTGTAGTCGTTTGGTGAGTTCAGTCCATTAACGTTCAGGGTGATTATTGATATGCAGTTACTTAATGTTACTTTGTTATGTGTCTTCTGTGTATTGTTCTAGAAAGTGCCTTTATTCTTCTCTTTCCTTAGGTGGGTTGAGTGTAGTCATGTTTTGATTGAATTCCCTTTTTGTTTTCTTCTTTGTTTTTCCCACTGGAGATGTATTTTGAGGTTACCATGAAGTTGGCATTAACAATTCTATGTTTATTTCCTATTTTTGTTTGAAAGCATATTAGTCTTACACTCATTCAAATGATCCACATTTTTATTCTCTTCTCCCTTCCTCCCCACTTTTTATATTTGTTGTCTTACTTTTTTTAAATGGGATTTCTTTACACTCTATAGAGCATCCTTTAATATTTTACAGAGCTGGTTTTGTGGTGATGAATTCCTTTAACTTTTGCTTATTGGAAAAACTTTTTATCATTTCTTCAATTCTGAGTGATAATCTCACCGGGTATAGTATCCTAGGTTGAAAATCTTTTTCTTTTAGCACTTCAAATATATCATGCCATTCCCTTCTGGCCTGTAGAGCTTCAGTTGATAAATACACTGACAATCTTATTGGGACTCCTCTCATGTGACTTGCTTTTCTCTGGCTGCTTTTAAGATTCTTTATCTTGTATTTTTGACATTTTGATGACACTGTATCTAGGTTTAGGTTTGCATTTCTTTTACCGGGCACTTTTTTAAGCTTCCTGGGTCTAGAGGCCTACTTAATTCTTCAGGTTAGGGAAGTTCTCAGCTATTATTTCTTCAAATATAGTTTCTGCCGCCTTTTCTCTCTCTTCTCCTTCTAGGATCCCTATGATGTGAATGTTGTTCCTTTTGATGTTATGTAACAGGTCTAGAATGCTGTCTTTATTTCTTTGCATTATTTTATCTCTACGCTGGTTTGCTTGAGTGCATTTCTCTGCCCCATCTTCTAGCTCACTGATTCTGTTGGAGGTTTCATCCATCCTATTCTTGTTCATTTATTCTTTCTGCTTTCCATTGTTCTCTTTTACTTCTTCTATTGTTTTCTTGATTGCCATAAGTATATTTATCACTGTTACCCAAAATTCATCCTTGGTTAGTTTGCATTTGTCTGCTATATTCAGATTTTCCACTGGGTTTTTTATTGAGTCCATCATTTCATATATATTCCTTTGTGTCTTTGTTCTCTTCGGCATTCTGTTTATATTTCTGTGGATTCAGAGTCTCTGAAGTGATGGCATTGTGTAGGGTGATCACCTTGTTCCACAATTGACAATCAGCTTGCATCTCTCTCTTCCCTCACAGGGTGGCGCTATTAGGTAGCATTGAAGATTCATCCCTTTTGGGAGACTTCCTACTTGCTTTAACCCTGGGAGCAGGATATCCAGTGGATGGATACTGAGACTCCAATGTGGTGGTGGGAGCAAGTGAGGAATTGCCCTAGCCATCTTCTGGTTATGCCAGTGCCCAGTGTAATTTCACCACATTGGCTCCAGCTGGGATCCCAAGGCATTGGGTTTCTTTCTACCCTACACCAAGACTGTCTCTCCCACCTCCTTGTCCCAGTTCTAGTAGGTGGGTGCTTTGCTGCTTTTGGAGTGACTCCCCATGAGACCCGTATCTTTCTACAGTTTCTCCCCCTCCACTTTGGCCAAATACTGAGTCTTGAATCTGTGGTCTAGCTCTGAATCCAGGTGTTTTTGCCTACCCTTTGTGGTGGCAAAAACTGTTGTGTCTCTATAGCGTCTATGACTATTTTTCCTCAGTGTTTCTAGAGAATAGGTGAATTCCTAGAGTTGCTTTGTGGGGAAGATCTGAATTTCACCCCACCAGGTCACCATTTTCTGACCATCTCCTGCTCCCCTGTAACTTAAAGGAGAGTCTTTCAAAGCCAGTTTTCAGGAGCAAGCGATGTCAACAGCATTACCGTATGTCTTTCTTTCCATACAAGAAGTAACATACATTAGGACAATGGTCTCAAAGTATGACCTCTGGAGCAGAAGCAATAGCAGCACCTGGGGGTTTGCTGGAGGTAAAAAATCTTCAGCCCCATTATAGGTCTTCTGAATGAGAAACTGAAAGTAAGGCTCAGCATTCTGTGTTAACAAGCTATACATGTCACTGTGATGAACAGTCAAGTTTGAGAGTCACTGATGTGGTGGTTAGGAGCACACACTCTGAAATCAGATTGCTTGGTTTTAATCCCCTGCTCTTCCATTACTAGACATTTGACCTTGGGTAAAGTGACCTACATTCCCAAGCCTTGGTTTCCTTATCTGTCAAATGAGAATATCTTTCTCTCTCTCTCTGAAACTCCTGCTTTTTTCCTCTTGACTTCAGCAACACTACACTTTCCTGGTTTATCTCACATCTTACTGGTCCCACAGCCTGTTTTGTTGGTTCCTTGTCTTCTGCTTGATCTCTAAATTTTGGGTGGAAGAGTCCAAGGCTCAGTCCAAAAACCTTTTGTTCTTTTCTATTCTACCCCTAGATAATTTTAAATATTATTTAAATATTACCTATGTGCTGTTGACTCAGAAATTAATTTATATAATTAATTTATATCTCTGATTCTGACATAACCCAGAACTGACACTTTGAAACTTGACACTTCAATTTGGAATATTATTAGGCATTTCAACTTTTAC
>RJWH01008759.1:0-27842 GCA_004363575.1 Solenodon paradoxus
TGGAGGAGGAGGAGGAGGAAAAGGTGAAGGAAGAGGGGAAGGGGGAGGAGGTACAGGAGGAAAAGGTGAAGGAGGAGGGGGAGGGGGAGGAGGTAGAAGAGGTGATGGTGGAGGAGGAGGAGAGGAGGGATTTGGGAGCCAGAGAAAGCAGAGCTAGAAACCCGACTGTCCCCCAGAATCCCAGTAAAGGCAAGGATTGCCTCTGCGGCTGGAGTCTCCATGCGTAGATCTGAGGTCTCTCTCTCCAAGGGGCACTCTCACCTATTCTGGGCACCAAGACTGTCCAGGGCGGAAGGTGGGAGCTGGGGACCAGGGGAGGCAGGGTGAGTGGGAGAATCCAGAGAAGACTGCCTGTCTTTGGCTCCCAGGGCAGACTTCCCAAAACCATCACTGGTGGGTGGCCCCACCCTGCCGCCTCCCCTGGTCCCCACAGCCACCCCAGTGCACACCTGTCCTCCCAGGGCATTTATTCTGCAGACCCAACCTGGGCTGCCTGCTCCCAGGAACTTGGACCATCTCTCCAAGCTGAGATTTTCCCTCCGGGATCTCCCACGATGTGCCTTTCTGCAGTGTATTCATTCCTTCTGGGTTTCAGCCACCCGAGAGCGGCCTCTATTCTCCGGGGAGACTGGAAGCTTCCAAAAGGTAGAGGCTGGTGAACAGTAAGGCCAGTGGGGTGGGTATCGAGTTGTGAGTTTATCGCTCAGTAATGCCGGGGCTCAGTTTCCAGCTCTGCCCGCCTCTACCCCCAAGTCCATGATTAAGGACTTAGCACCCCTGCCTCAACACGAGTCAGGTAGTAAGTGCTCCCCACTTGAGGCAGCTAATCTGCACCTCTCTGAGGAGTCTGGCTGGATGCACTCTTATTGGTCCTTCAAGCATTTGGGTCCTTCTGTCCCCAGGGAAGGGATCAGTGGGGACTCAGCAAGAGCAAGAGAGCTGACCAGGGACACGCAGACTGTCAGGGTCAGAGCTGAAATCTGAACGCAACCTGGCAGGAGCATGTCCTGACCACCCTGCCCCCTTGTCACACCCTCATGTCCCTGAGGGGAAATCGGGGGGCACGTCCATGTCATCAGGGCTTTGACGTGCAACAGCTCTGTCCATAGGTCTTGGCTCATGACTTCGGTTTTTCAGTCTTATGGCAGCCAGTGACACCGCCCTCACCAAGCCTGCGGGACAAAGCACAGGGCCCGGAGGTAGGAGATGTCCTCATCTTCCAGCTCCATGCCCGAGGTCAGCATTGTCCTCTCCTGAGTCTTGGAGCATATGCTTGTCCCTCTGCTGGGAGGACATGAGGGGTGATTCGGAAGCAGCGTGTGGGGAAACCTTGGCCCAGACCAGACACGGGGTGGAGAGAAATCGGAACATCCCAGAGGCCTTGCCACCTGGCAGGCACTGGGCCCGTGACTCCTTTAATGATGCCCCTACATCTTCGTGGCCGTCCAGACCCCGCTTTTGTCACCACAGATGAGGAAAGCGGAGTTAAGATCATGAGTCTCTCCAGCCCAGGCCAGTGGGCAGACGTTTTTACACAGGAGGCTTGATGGCTTAAAGTTTTTGGGCACCAGCGAGGCGCCCCTGTGGCGTGTCTCCAAGAGGACTCTGAGAAGCAGACGCTGGGACAGGCCTCGCCTGGGCCCCCGCCTCTTCTCCACGCCGCCTGCCCACTGGGTGCCAGGTTGTGAAGCTTCTTGTCCAGGCAGGCAAGGGCTGCTCGCTCGCCCTGCGCTGTTTTACGACTCCACTCACCAAGGAGCTAGAGTCCAACCTGATAAGGCCCAACCCAGTAAACAGCAGAATGACTGACATTTCTGCTTGTCCCCGCAGGAACCACAGCAAAGCCGGACGGCCCCGGACGTGTCCCCACCGCCCAGAGACAGCTGCTTGAGGAAGGAGCAAAGAAGGGTGGAAAGGATGTGATCCTGCAAAACGGCGGTGTCTCCCCTGCCCTGGGCCTTCCTCTGACCTCACGGGGAGTGAAAGGTTCCCGTCCCGGGACCGCATTGCAGCGCTGGCTGTGTGATGCAGAGCCAGGTGCTAGCTGCTCGGCGCTGCTGTCTCAGCTGCGACGTTTGTAACTCCACCTGCGTGAAGAATGACTAAGACAGACAGAGCAGAAACTGCTGACAGCTGGACAATGCTTGGTTTATGCTTTCTTTTCTTTTCCCTTTTCCTCGTGCTTAGAAAGACATCATTTTATCAGATTTTTTTTTTTTTTATGTTTTAGAAATGCATTTTGGCGAGACGTGTGTTTGCAGACGCCCCTCCTAAGAATGTGGTGAGCATCACTGCCACATAGCTGGCGTGTTTGTCAGTCTGCAGGCTGCAGCTGATGCAGTCGCTACACATTCAGTTTCACCAAGAAGGTCCCTCCCAGTTTGACATTCTGTCCCGGTTTCCATCACATTTTGCTCAAAGTGAATTTAGGTGCACACGCCCCCACCAAGCTAGCTCCAAATTGCCCCCACAGGGGTGCAGTCTTCCCCAGTGGGGGTGTCACGCCTGCCCCTTCCGCTGAGCTCCCCCCACCCCCAGCTCCTGCTGTCCTCCTGGTGGTTCTCCAGTGGGTAGGGTCTCCACTCTGAGCACCCTGGGACGCCCACGCTCACTAGGATCCACCTCAGGCCTGATTCAGGCCTGATTCCAGGAGGTGCCACTGAAAACTTAGCCTGAAGCTGGGGGTGAGGGCTGGTGTGGAAAGTGTGCTCCTATTTACTAGAGGTCCCAGTGAGGGAGGCAGGCTGCTCCAGCCGGAATGTACCAGAAGAACGAGTGCCCTGTGGGTCTTTCCGGGAGTTAAGCTTCAGGCTGTGGGCATCTGGAAATGCATCTGGAAGAGCTGGCCTTGGAGACCCTCTGCAATGGGACAGAGACTGCTGTGGGAAGAGCCAGGGAGAAGGGAAGAGCAAAGAACAGCCACCTGTCAACCCGTGACGCTACACAGGACGTGGAGAAGTCCTTTCCAAGCCGAGTCAGCCACGCATCACGAGGGCAGAGGGCGTGCTCCGCACTGATCCCTTCTGCTGGGCGCCTGCGACCAAGCTGTCCTTTGTGGGCGAGTGCAGACATACAGCTCAGCCCAAACAGCGTGGGGCTGCGCTGCTTGGGTCCTCATGTGCCCAGGCTTCTTGTAACCAGATGACATAGACTTAGAATATCCATAAATGCACTGGAGGATGTGAACGCACTTGCTCTTCCTTCTTATGCAACCGCATTTTCTCCTCTCCAGGTTACTTTGTGAGAAGAGCACAGTACGTCATCCATATAGCATGCAAAATGGATGTTAATCAACGATGTTATGGGTAAGACTTCTGATCAAGAGCAGCCTATTAGCAGTGACTTTTTTGGAGTCAGAATTTATACTTGTATTTTCAACTGTGCGAGGGTGGGTGGTGGTCAGCTCCCCTAACCCCCGAGTTGTTCAAGGGTCAATGAAAACACATCCAGACAACAGAAGATGAGTCCTCTCTACAAAGATAAGAGTTATCAGAGTCACCAGGGAGCAGCATGGAGGAAACATATATGCATATGATGTAGTCAGAGAAACCCATTGAAAAGTTCCTGTGCTGTGTGCCTCCCGGTATGTGACAGTCTTGAAAAGGCCAGACTATGGAGGGAGTCGGACCTCAGTGGTTGCCAGGGGATTCAAGGAAGGAAAACCAGGCCCAGCACAGAACATTCTCGGTCAGCAAAACACTGCTGAGCGGCACCACCGTGGTGAGTGCGTGTAAATGCCACTACACCCGAGTCCGAGCGGTGAACTGTGGGCGCTAATGATGCATCTGTTAGGGTCACCCCAGTAACAAAGGGGCCCCCGGGACGGGGATCTGATAAGGGAGCGGGTGTGCGGCTGCAGGAATCTGGGACCAGGACATGTCTGCACTTCCTCCATGACTCTACTGCGCACGTCAATCAACCCTTAGAGAAATCAATGAAATCTGCTCCTCAAGCACACAGTTCCTGTCCTGCATCCCAGAATTAGGAGCAACAGTGCACGACTTTGCTGTTCTAGCAAGTTCCCCCGAACGCTGACACAGGTCCACGTGGAAGAAGAGGCTGCAGAGGAAGGAGGCAGGTCGGCGGGAGTGGGCCGTGGAACCGCACCAGGTGTGGGGGCCTCTCCCGCATCAGCCCGGGTTCAGCCACCTGGTGCCCACGTGCTGCGTCGCTGAACAGGGATCTGCTGAGTCTCATCCGCTGCCGCGACTGTGATGGATTCTGGATACACACGGGGAGGAAGCGCTCTGCTTTCTGCCCCGATCCTTGCCCCAGGGGCTGCCACCTTGGAAATCATTGCCAGCATTCAATAGCTAATTGACATGGATATAAATGCCAACCAACTGCTATGAGTTAGAACCGTGTCCCTCACAGATCTGCTGAATATAGATTTACATGGGTGTACTCATTGTGGAAAATAATATGGGTACTAAAAATCTACCTGGCTCTAGTGCACACACGTGTGTGTAGTGGGCACATCGGTGTGTATACATGTATATTTAACACGGCTGTGAAAGCCTCTCCTTTTTCCCTCCCCACTCCAGAAAAATGTGGTGTGAACTGCATCAGTACCACAGGGCTCTTGGTGATCAATTATCAAACTGTTGACAACGGAGGACCAGTGACAGGAAGGTCCTTTTCAGGAACAGCAGAGAAGACGAATTCCTAGGTGGTGTTTGCAGTTTATACTAAGCTATGTGCTTAGCATGCATCCTGGACTCAACTTTCAGAGCCAATCATCAAACACTCCTCTTTAATATAGTGAAATCTTTCAGCCCCTTGGCCGGAGTCAAAAATCCTAAAATTAAAGAGAGAATGGGGGCTGAGCCTGGACAAGGGGTCTCAACCCGGGCTGCACATTAACACCTGCAGGGGAGGGGCTTTATACAATTCCCGATGTGCCAACCCCACCCCAAACAAATTAAAGCAATTTTCTGACAACTGAGGCAGGACGTTGGTATTTGTAAGAGCGTCCCACCTTCACCCCAGTGACGAGGATCAAAGTTAGCATTGAGAACAACTCATTAGATTCTATGAAAGGTGGAAAGAATTTCAATGGGATGGGGAAATTATCCACTCTACTTTTATCTCTGTAGGCCCCTCCCATCAACGAGGAGGGATGCCAGATGGTAGAGTATGGCATCTTCAAAGGAATCACGACACAAAAAGTATTCGATGAGGATGAGATAAAAAGTAATAGACCGTGGTTATCTAACCGCCTGCAACTTCCCCTGCAGCCGTGCAAGTCACGTGAGTCGGTCCTGGTGTGAGGTTTGTGAGCAGAGGTGACTCGTGAAATTTGCAGGGTGAGACTTGAAGGGATGGGCGCCCTCCACCCTCCCTCTGCCCTGCTCTCTGCCTCACAGAGTTGGTGGTCCCTGGAGTGAGCGCCAGACTGCCCAGCTCCATTGAGCACCATGCTCAATGATTTCAAAGGTGACAATTCTTGAAGAGGTGGACAGCTAAAGGTGGTCTGATGACAGCACCCAGCAGGGACAGCCCCTCATATCCATTCTGCCATGTAACTGTGAGAAAGCTCAGCTGGGCCGTTCGCTCCATGGGGAATTCGCTGGGCTGCACTAACCAAGATGGTGCCTCCCTCACTTTGGTACCAGTGCTGAATGAGAAGGCTGGAGAAACAGGGGCCGGCTTAGCATCTCTTTCGTTGAATGGCCGCTCCATCAGGCCGGTGAGGGCTTCTGAACAGCATGGCGGCCTCAGGACAGTCATTTCTTACAAGAGAAAGGAAGTAGCAGTCTTTAGAGGGGACCTGGACTGACAACAGCCTGATTTCCATCCCATTCACAGGTGCCAGGAGTCTGAAGTCAGCCCAGACACAAGGACGATGGGAAACCACTCTGCCTCTTGACATGAGGAGTGGCATGTGGGGATGAGAGGGTAGGGCTGACAGGGAAGGGTTTGCAGGGACCTGTCTTTGGAGACTTTCTCCACAGAAAGGGGGCCTCAATGATAAAGGAGCAAGTCGGTAGAGACCAGAGAACGTGAAGGTGCTAGCACTGTGGACAAATGGGAGGAATAATTCTAGCAAAGGGAACAGCAGGTACAAAGGTCCTGAGGCAGCAACATGGTCTATCCAATGACCAGCAGGGAGGCCGCTGTGGCTGGAGCCGGGGCTGTGGGTCTCAGGGTGGGGATATCTGAGGTCAGAAGGTGTCTAGTATTGGTTATAGGACACGGATGACATCACTTCACTTGTGGTTTTGAGGTCGCTGGGAGGACATGGCTTTAATGCTCAGTGGTGGGGGAGCAGCTTGACCAGTGGTCCCGATTGCACATAGCTGAGAAAATTCCCAGGCTGTGGATGGATTTTCTGTGCTAAAATGAGAAAACACACCACAGGGGCAGGGGTGGAGGCAGGGAGACCAGGCACAGACGACGACAGCCAGGCCCGGAGAGGCCCACAGGTCGGTATCAACGTGTGCTGCCTTCTACCCCAACCTGCATTTCCTGGGGCAACCGAAAAGCTTTTTTCAAGGGGAATTTTGATTTTATAAGACTTCTACTGAAATATATACTTTAGCCACTGTGTGAAACACGGCCCCTGCAGTGGCATCCACCGGGCTGAGCATGGAGGGTTGAAGCCCAGGGGCCCCTCAGGCTGTTGCCACCCACCCACTGAGCCCGTGTCCTCCTCCCCATCCCGCTGGGGGCCGACTCAGCCCGAGGAAGCAGCAGAGCACAGCCTGCGGAGACCAAGAAGCCAGCGCCCATCCCGCTAGCCCGCCTTCTTGCCCTGCAGTCGAGGCCAGTCCATCAGGGCCGGCGGCCGACAAGGAGGCTGTGGGTCCTTTTTGTCCTGACGTGGGCCTCGGTCCACGTGGGAAGGGGCTGGCTCGCCGCTGTGGCAGTGGCTTCTCGAGAGCCGCCCAGGGGACTGGACACCGAGAGCAGACCAGGGCGCCCCAGGCTCGCCCCCCGGCCCAGAGAAGAGGGGGACAGCTTGGGGAGGAGGATACTCCACAGCTGTCGTCTCATCGCAGCTCTGATGGAAGGCGACACAAGACGTCTGGATTTTAGCGGAGGCCCTCAGTCCCTCCTGGAGGGTGGCAGGCCGAGGAGGACTCAGCAGCAGGGGACAGAGCTGTGTCCAGGCAGCCTGGCGGCTGGAGGAAAATGGGGACATCCATGTGTGTGCGGGCGGCGGGGGGCGCACATGGAAAAAGAACAGGGGGGCTGGTGAGGAAAGAGAGGATGGAGGTCACAGCCCTTGCCGCACTGCGGTCGACTTCTAGAAGCTTCCATGCCACCCATAGAGAGGGTCCTTTTTATCTGAATAGCCCCCTCCACTAATTCCCTGGCCCCCAGCACCAAGAAGGGCTTGCCTCTGCCACCCCTCGCACGCCGCCCTCGCCCACCTCCTGGGCTTCGTCCCCTCCCAGATCCACCCTGACCTTAAACAGAAGGACTTTAAATAAAAGGAAATGTCTCCTTCCTCCCTCCTCCCATGACCCGCTTGCCGGGGCCTGGCCGGTTTCTGATTTGCTTATCTTGGCCACAGGTACTGTGCCTACCCTAGAATGTTTGCTCTCGTGACCCCAGATTCCAGCAGGGCAGGCTGATAACCGCGTAGACTGGACGGGCGACCAGGCTCAAAGCGACACTGTCCTCCGAGTCCCTGGGACACCCTCGCCCCACCCAGGCCCAGAAGTCAGGTTTCTACAGTCTCTAGAAAACCATCAAGGGTCCACAGTGGAAACATTGTCGGGGAGCAGTTGGGAGCCCCGGTGTCCTGCCCTCCACCCCTCACACACCCGGGGTCTCGCCCTGTTCTTCTATCCATCTCCAGACTGTCCTCAAACAGTTGCGCCCAGGCCCAGAAAGCTTTGTCTCTGGCGAGCGCGTCTCTGTGCCTCAGTTTCCTCATCTGTAAGGTGGGGAGACCCTCTGTTTGCAGGGCTAGTGAGCAGGTCGGAGAAAAGGCAGGGGTGCGCCTGCATGCCGGGAGCTCTGTCGGGGCGCTGTCGCTGTTCCGCAGCGTGAGAGGTCTGCCAGCCACTGGAGACCCTGCCGGTGAGACTTCTCCTGCGCGGGCGGCAGTGTCCCGGTGCCCCCGAAGATCGCCCAGGCCCTGGGCTCCAGCCGCAGTCCTGCAGGCGTGTGCTGCTGGGCATCCCCGCTGCCTCTCCGCTGCGGTCTTGAGCATAGGTGGTATTTCCCTCCGTTTTCCAAGGGCTCAGAAGGTATGTGGCCGGCCTGGCTCACCCAGCAAATCCGGGGTAGTGAGGAGTGTGGAGACCAAGCCTCCAGATCCACAGACTTGGTGTTCGGGGCATTTCCAGACCACACTATCTGCACCTCGACCCCGCCAGGCCAGAGCTCGGAGCACCCCTCTCACCCTCCGCACTCTTGAAGCTTCAGCAGTTTCGACAAGCCCAGCTCCAGGGTTCCTCCCTCCTCCTGGAAGCTTCTGGGAGCTCTGGGTAAATTTCTGCTTCCCCTGAGCTCGCAGGTCCTCGCACAGGATCTAAAACAGCCCTGATCTCCAGCACCGTAATTACCGGTTTCTGTCTGCCCTGGGCTGGAACCACCCAGAGACCCAGACCTTGACCTGAGAAGGCAGCCTGTGATTTCCAAGACTGTGATCACTCTCCGCCCTGGATTACAGTCATTTAGGTTCCTGCGCCATCTCCCTACCCTGGCTGTCTGCTTTCAAACGGGTTTAAGACCCTTCACTGTTGGCTAATCAGCACTTTTCCCAACGACAGTGATGCTGAGATTTCCCACAGGTTTCAAATCATAGGATGGACTTATGAGCCAGAGGGCCAGGAAGGGGCAGGGCTCTGGGGAGAGAAGGGGTGAGAGGGAGGAAGAGAGGAGGTGGAGGGAGGGAGAGAAAAAGAAGAAGATGAGAGGGAGAGAGAGAGAAGTAAAGGAAGAGGAGGAGGAGAGAATGAGGGAGGGAGGAGGGAGGAGCAAGCACACTAGTTGACGCCCTTGAATGCCCCCTAACAGCCCTGCCTTGGCTGGTCTGCACCTCGCTGGGCGACTGTCTCCAGCTCAACCCTGGGCCAGGTCCTGGTCTCCAACCACAAGGCTGCCACCTGCCTGCCTTGAAGAAGCAGGTCCTGTAAGACCCCAGGGCCCATGAGTGGGCTCCCTGCTACATGCGCAGACCCCCAGTACGGCCAAACCAGATTCTGGAGCCAACCAGCTATGTGACTATGAGGGGTCCAGCCTCTCGGACCTCAGTTCCCTCCACCTCCACTGCAAAGCCGGGCCCGTCAGATTCAAGTCACGAAACAGTGTGGGTTAAACGGGGCAAAGAAAGCAGAGTTTGGAGCACAAGGTGGGAGCTGTCTGCTTGCCAGCTACATGGCAGGACTCAGGAATCCATCAGTGAGGTCAGGAGGCCAGCTCCTTCCCCTGGGACCAGCAGCAGCCAGAGCAGCTGGACGGGCCATGACCTGTGAGCGGGAAGGAGTGAGTGTGGTGAGGTGTGAGGGAGAGAGAAAGTGAGGGCGGGGATCTAAGGAGTCAGGCCTCCGTAGAAAGTTCTGAGTATCAGAAAAAAATGTGGTTAGGTGCTGTAGTATCAGACTCTCTCTCTCTCTCTCTCTCTCTCTCTCTCTCTCTCTCTCTCTCTCTCTCTCTCTCTCTCTCTCTCTCTCTCTCTCTCTCTCTCTCTCCATCCACCACCATCCAATCACCCCCCACTCCTTTCTCTGTTGCATCCTTTTCTTCTCCTCAGGTAACTCCCTTCTTGTTTTGATTTCTATACTCTAGAATTTGACTTCTAAAGGGAACTTCCTGTCTCCGGTGTCAGAAACCCAACTTAAATTGCCTGAAGCCACAGAGGAAACAGGTGGACTCATATAACCCCAAGATCAGCTTCAGGCATGGCTGGATCTAGGTGCTCATGAATGTCATCGGAGTGGTTTCTCTGTGTGTGTGGGAGGCTCTGCTTTCTTTTGTGCTGTCTTCAATGCTGGCAGGCTGTCCCCAGGCTGTCCCTAAGGTGAGGTCCCACAGCAGCTGCAGCCTGAACTGCACGAATGACATTTTTAGTGACGATACTAGGCCACTCTCTATAGTTTCAGCAGAAGCCCTGGGGTCAACAATCAGTTTGCTGATTAGGGTCATGACCAGTCACTGAGTCAGTTTCAGGGACCAGAGGCTGGCTCCGCCCAGCAGCTCCCTTAGGTTCCTTCCACTTTTCTGTGTGTCTGTCTGTCCCGTCCTCCATTCGACCACCTTCACTCCCCGGACATTAATGCAGGCTTGGAGGATTTCTGTGTGCAGTCTTCCACAATGTGTCTCCTATAATCCTCTCTGCCGTCCTGCCAGGCCAGGGCAGGAAAACTGAAGCCAAAGAGAGGTGAGATGACAAATGCCAGGAACTGAGCCTCAGGTCCTGCTCAGCCTGACCCCGAGACACTTCGCTGAGTGGGGCAAGCTGGGCCCAGAGGACTCACTGACAGCCCAGACTCCCTGTGTCCATTTTACAGAGAGGGAGACTGAGGCCGGGATGGGAAGTGATGGGCGGATCAGAGACGGGACCATGACGTCGTCTGTTCCTCCTCGGGTTGGGCACTGTGGCTGCCAGGGCAGGACCCCAAGGAAGGTGTGGTGAGCATGAATGAATGACGGGGCTGGAAGAGGACTTTCAATACAGCAGCCACTGGCCACCAGTGGTTCTGCCCACTTGATGGGTGACCAGAGCAACCGAGGAAGTGAGTTTCTCATTTGATTTCATTTCACGTATTTGCACTCATTGTAATTCACTAACAAATACCAAAAAATACTCATTCCATATCTTAGAAAATCTGAAGCGTGTTTGGAACCGGTTGGGTATGCAAATCTTTTTTAATGGCAAATGTTATGAAACCTAAATACAGAGCAAGTATTTCTGATGAAAATTTAGCATCTGAATTGCAATGTATTGACAGTGTGAAATGTACCCCAGATTTCAAAGTCTTGTATAGAAAAGGGAATGTGAAATATCTCAACATGTTTATATTAGCATATGGCAATAATCTTGGGTGGATTGGGTTTAGTAAAAATAGAAAATTTAAGTTGATATCACTTGCATCTTTTCACGTTTTAAAAGGCAATTGCAAGCGTCTTACATATTAAATTGCCTGAACTGGGCTAGGAATAACTTTTTTTTCAGGGCGATGCCATGGCTTTTCTAAATTTGCATCCTTAAGATTAAGTGATCTGACCACGCCTGGTGGATAGGCGGTTGGGTCAATCGCCTCCAAAGGAGCGTGGGCCACATACCCCTGGGTTCATGTCCCAGGTCTGAAGGAAACAGCTTGTGTGAACGACTAAGTGAAAATAAAATAAAGAGCTTCTTCCTCCTCTCTCTTCCTGCCTGCCTGCCTACTCACCTTTATTCCTGCCCATGCCTTTCCTTTAAAAAAAATTACATGGTGCTTAAAACCTTTCTGTGTAAACTGAGACTTGTAAGCTCACACAGGCGGATCTGACCTGGATCCCAGTTTTCCTGACCTCCCAGTCTGGGTGTTGCCGACACAGAGTGTCCGCAATAAGGGACCCAGGTGGCTCTGAGAGAGGGATGCTGAGGTTGATACTGCCGAGTGGGCAGGCCTCTCTCTAGAGATGGCACATTTCAAGACAAGCAGAATCACGTGCACCGCGGTGCAGCAGCCTGGGGTGAGGCCTGGGGGTGAGGCCTGCGATGCACTTGTTGGCTGGAGTCTGGTGCATTGGTGAGGCCTCGCTGTGCTTCGATTGTCTCGTCCAAGAAGTGGACACAACACCGGCACTCGCTGCACTCAGCTGAGTGCAGGTGGAGGGGACATCACGAGAGGACACCCGTCCAGGCTTGGGGCTGCGTCCAGCGCGGGCGGAGTGTACCCAGACCGACCGCGCCCCGCGGGCCACGTGCTGTGCGTACCACCGCTGTAGGTCTCCCTACTCTAGCTCAGAGCATGCCAGCCTGCAGGGATGAATTGTTCTGGGAAACCTTTCAAAAGTTGAGAGTGGGCCCTGGGGTCTGGACATTTTTTTTTTTTTTTTTAAGGAAAGGTGCAGGCAGGAATGAAGGAGAACAGAGGCAGGAAGAGAGAGGAGGAAGAGCATTTTATTTATTTTATTTAGTTGTTCATCTTGGTTGTTCTCCCTGGGTCCTTGGGATGCATGTGGAGCTCTCTCTTGGCCGAAGGCGGTGGTTTAAACCACCACTCCTCCAGAGCATGCAGGGTCTGGGAATTTTTGTGGAAAGAGACCCATCCTTCCCATTGGCGGGGGTCTGTGTTCTCAGGACAAGATCAGAGATGGAACCTTGGACCTAGCACTTGGGTCCTGAAGTCACTTTCCCCACTAAGCCTCAGTGCCTTTAAGTGAAGATTTTTTGGAACGTAGCCATGTGCATTCACTTGCATGGTGCCTCTGGCAGCTTAGAGCTATGGGGGCAGAGCTGAATGGTTGTCATGGAGATTGTGTGCCCAGCAAAGCCTGAGATATTTACTCCCGGATCGGATGCTACAGAAAGCTCGTTGCTGCTGGTCTAGAGTTGACTTTGCAGATTGAATATACCTTTGGGATATCTTGCATTTTTCTTGCTCTCTCCAGACAGCACTGCCTCCAAATAAACCAGAATGCACAGAGAATTCCTCTGTGTGCCTGTGCGTCAGCGACAGGAGATGGATGGGCAGACAGCGCACTGTCTGGTCTGCAGGGTCTCCCAGGGAAGGGTGGGGGGCGGTGCAGGCAGGCTCCCTTCCCCACCGTGCTCATCTGCAGAGACAGGGTTGGAGAAATGCCTCTCTGAAAAAGCATCAACGAAGTAAAGCCTGTCCAGTGTAGAGTGTGGCTAAGCTTGGCATCGGACAGACCTGAGTCTCAGCTTCTCCCCACGTCTTAGCTGTGTGACCTTGGACAAGCTCCAGATCCTTGGTTTGTGTGTTGGTAAAGGGGGAACTAGGGTATTTAGCTGTCTGGGTCTGTTAAGGTTCACCTACAGGGACCAGGAACTGGCTGCAAGAATAGAAATTTATAGTCTCATGCTTCCGGGGGCTAGAAGTCCAAGATCAAGGCGTCGGCAGGGCTGATTTCTTCGGAGGCCTCTCTCTGCCCTGCAGGCGGCCGCCTTCTCATTGTGGTGCCATGGTTTCCTTCGTACCTGCCACGTCCTAATTTCTCCGTATAGGGACCAGGCATAATTTCTGTAAGTGATTTTGGGGGCACACAATTCAGTCTATAGCACTCCCTCAGGGGGTGCTGGGAAGGCTGAATGAAGTCAGAAGAGCATAGCACCGTTTCTGGACTCGGTGAGTCTTCGTACGTGCAAGCCCTTGCTCTCATGGATGAGAGCTGCGGTAATGGCTGTCTGGCGCTGTCCCGGCAGGTGTGCGGAGCAGCGCTGGAGGACTCCTTTAGAGCCGACTTCGGAGCGCCCACTGGGTGCATGGAGCAGCTGCTCACTACCCAGCTCCGGGGGACCCCTGAGATCGCTGTCACTGTTGATTTGTGTGTTGATAAGGACATTCCTGTTCCTCTGGCTGATGTCAGAGGAAAAGGCCCCTTGTTTCAGTGTGACCCAGGGTGACAGTCTTCTTGGGTCTGAGGACACAGAGGCATCAACGCCCTTGTGCTGGGACAGGCAGAGCTCACCCTTGTTAGGGACAGAAGGCCCCACATGACAGGTGCCTGAGGCAAACAGCCCAGGCGAGTGTCACACTTCCTGGATGAATTTTACGTGTCCTCCTTCCCTGTCACCGAAGCTCAGCAGATTATGGGATAGACGATCTGATGAGACCTTGAGTTGAATTATAATACAATAGTAATATGCACATACCTGCCCCCTTTACCCATCATGCTGCCGAAGGCATCTTGCACCTGAAATTCCCATAAGGATGAAAAAGAGTGGAACCCTAATTCTGAGAACCTCCCAGTTCCTGGGGAGTCCCTACCCTCATGGATCCCTGCCTTCCCCCCATTCCACCTGGCCCAGGAGAACCCGACCTGCTTGGAACCCGGGCGGACGCCCCTCTCCAGCTGCCCGCTCTGCAGCCTCAGAGTTTACCGCTGCTTTCACCGTCGTAAGTGCACCGTGTGCTTCCAGAAGGCGGCTCTCTTGAATTAATTCCGGGGAGCGTCAAGGACCTCTAGAGGGGACCCAGAGAAGCTGCTCAGAGGCCTGTGCTGAAGGAAGTAGATAGTTAAAGGGGTCACTCTCTCCTGCTACTAAACTCATCTTTCGTCCACAGCATGCGGACTCAGAGACAGGGCTCGGCAGGCATTTCTTGAACAGCCCCTGTGGGCTGGGTACCTCCTCATTCATGTGGGCTCTCTCCTCGCTGAGTTTTGCCATCACAGTCCTGTGGGGCAGACTTTGTGCTCCCGAGATGCATGGTCAGCCCCTTAGTTCTGGGTTTTAGGTCCCACTCTGCTGGGAGAAGCAGACGAGAGCGTTACAGAGTGCTTGGTACATAGTAGGTGCTCAATAAAAACCATTTGGCCTTTGAAGGGGCTAGGACACAGCACCCCAAGTCTCTCAGGACAGGCCTCCTGTCTGCACCCCACTCTGACGTGGAGATCCAGGCACAGGCGAGGCCAGTCCGGGGGCCAAAGAGAAACTCCTGTTCTAACTCTCCAGCCCCTTCCTTCATCGGAGACGCCATCGGCTCCCTCAGGGTCTCATCCAGAACTTGTTTTCTGTCCCTGTTCTTTTGAGGACTGTAATTGGGGAACTTCTTAATCCAAAACATAGTTTATCTGTAAATAGTCCTCCCTCTCTAAGAAAACTATCTCCTAGCTACTAGTGAGTCCCTCGTGTCTCCCCTGGGACCCCAGACCCCCTTTCCAGGCCTCAGCTCAGGATGTACGTCTTTCATCCACTCCAGTTAGCTCAGAATTTACCACTAGGTAAAATTTTCACAGGTAGGTACTAAACGTGGGCTTTTACTAGCAGTGTCCAATCTTAATTTGTTCCTCTGTCCAGCTGGTGAGATGAGGGTGGGGGCCACCAGGGGCAGAGCGGAGGGAGGCTGATGAGGGCACCCACCCACCCGAGGCAGGGCTGGAGGGAGTTTTGGTCCAGCCTCCCGGATAGCTGTCCACGAACCTTCTGGAAAGGGCACCGCCTCCTTTCCTGGACTCCACGTGTCAGGCCTGGGTCCCAGAGCCGGCTGCAGCCAGGGGTCACAGGTGCCAGAGCTCCAGGCCTGGAGGAAGTGTTAGGCGCCCAGGGCCCAGAGTTGAATGGGCCCTTTCTCCTTTGGTAACAAACAGGGCCCTTGTTTATAGCTTTGTTTGTGTGCTTTCTCCCCAGGCTGTTTCTGTCCTCCCCGCCTCCTCCTCCCACAGGACTCAGCCTCTGAGAGTTCCAGAGCCCTGCTCATCCTTCCCCAGGCTGGGGTTAGGCAGTGGGGGTCAGGCATCTGAGCCTTCCAGAGAAAGTGGGGGCTTTACCCTTTGCAAATGTGGCAGGAAGATAAAACTAGCCGTGGGGGCAGGCTGAGCCTCAGGGAGTGCCTGCCAAGACCCAGGGTCCTGCTAGGGGCTGGGCATGAGTGCCCACGCAGGCCCCTAGGGGCACAGCTAGCCACGCTTGGCAGATTATGGCTCCACCTGCTTAGAGCCCATCGAGGCTGAGCTTTGCCTACAGGAATGAGGCGCCGAGGCTCAGAGCTCAGCACCTGGCCAGTTGCAGTGGCTGAATTCGAACCGACTTCTTGCCACTCCTGGGTTAGGACCCAGACTAGACAGCTACACGGCCCTGTGCAGCTCCCAGCGCTGCCCTCCTCTCATTCTCCAACGCTCCAGGACAGGACTCTCCTGAGCTCGCCACTCTGGCTTCCCGCCTCTGGTCCCCGGAGGCTGAGACTCCCAGCTCGCTTCAGCCCCAGTGCCTGGGAGGTGGGTGTTTCCTTCCAAGGAAGCACTTAGGTGGCTGTTTGGGCAACAGAATCCAGCTGTTGACCATTAACATTTCCTCCTCCTCCTCCTCCAAAGGTGTCAGGGAGGCTGGTGGTCCCGTTTGACAGATTGGGGCACAGAAAAAGCGATTAGAGAAACAGGTCAGAGCCAGCGCCTTCTTGCAGCGCATCGACCAGAGTCCAGTCCACAGGGCAGCCGCGGGGAGGGCAGCTCCAAACGTGCTGGGCAGGGGAAGGCGGGCGCGAGGCTGTTTCAAAGGAAGAGCCGGCATGTGGGGTGGACGCGCAGATGCTGAGGGGGTTGAGGGCAGCCCAGGGTCAGCACCATGTCCTCTGTTCCGGCTGTCTCTGCGCCGAGCACCAGGCCCCCACCTCCAGGAGCAGGGAGACTGTACTGGTCGCTGCCCCTCCCAGGCAGCGCCACTCCAAAGGCCTTCAGATAAAGGCCAATCCCAAGGTCAAGGCCAGGCCTGAAGCCTCACTCAGACTCCCAGAGCAGTAGTCTGGAAGCTTCTGTCTGTCGCAGGCCGGTGGATTCTGCCCGGGCCTCACCCGGTCCCTGGCGTGCGGGGGTCAAGAGGGCAGTACTAAGACCCCAGGTCAGTGCTGCTGGCACCTCTCCTTGGTTTGTGGGTTGTGTGGGGTCTTCTCAAGTCCGTGTCCTCCTCTGAGGGAGGGCCTGGGGTCCCAGGCTCCCTCTGCCATCGCTGTGCCAGGCCACACTCGTCCTGATCATCCAGGCAGTGTCACCTGAGAGCTGGCACTTCCTGTGTGATTGAGGAGACAGACGCTGTCAAGCACTCAGTGTGGCTCTTTTGTCCCCTCAGAGCCACCGCTGTGAGTCCCACGGCCCTGGTGAGAAGCCTGAGGCCCAGGAGGAAAGTCAGCCTGGCCTGGACACCAGCGGGTGTCTACTCCCCAGGCAGAGCGACCCCGGGCCCTGCAGCACGGCCACCGCGCTCCTGCAAAGACGCTGACACAGGCTGGAGCACAGCAGGAGCGCCATCAGCCGGAGCTGCTGTGCAGGAGCCGGCCCCTCGGGATGCTCAAGAGAGGCGGCACCACGTCCCAGGGTCCCGAGTTAGCCCTGGAGGGACCCCAAATCCAGCGCCATTACCTCTTTCCTGCTGAGAAAATGGCGGCTGCAGCTGCGGCTCAGATAACTGAGGTCCCGTGTGAGCCTAAGGGGCACCGGGCTCCCTGCTGGGAGCCGATGGTTGAGCCACATTTCTCACTGGTTTCAAACGAGTCGCTTTCCAAATAGCCACTGTTTCGTTCGAGTTGAGTCTCGGTGGATGCCGCTGGGGTGGGGACAAGGCGAGTCTCGGAAGCCAGACTGGCCTGCGCCTGGAGGGATGTGGTAGGAGGGCCCCAAGTAACTTCAGGAAAGATGACAATCACCCATATTTATGGGTTTGCAGTGTTAGACGGCTGCTAGGTAACCACTCTTATTAGCCCCCTTTGTCACGGAGGAAGCCGTGGCAGGAAGAGATCAGGTCATTTACTGAAGGTCACACAGCTGGCAGGCAGTGGAGCTGGGATTTGAACCTCGGCCTTTGAGTTTCAGAGTATTTTCTAGTCACGTGTTCTTACCAGTGGCCTTTTATGCAATGAGCCCACCTCTAGCTGATTTTTTCTTGGCGAAGGGTGCAGTGGTTCTTGGTAGTGATAGAACAGTCCTTCTTCAATACTTTTCCCCTGAGCTTCACAGCAGAGAAGAGCAAGATGCCTTGCCCCGCCCTGGAAGGACAAACAGTCTACGGGGGAGGCCAAGGGGAACACACATCTTCACCATCCCCATTGCACAGAGGGTGAGCCCCAGCCAAGATGTGGAACGACTGGCTCAGGACGTGTTCCCGCAGCTGATGAGGAACGAAGCTGGGTTCCACCCAGGGCAGGGCCGCTGCTTTCACACTCACACTCCCTGGCAAGTGCAGAAACACGCTTGGGCAGAAACACGCTTGGGCATCATGTGCCTGCATCCAAGGGCCCTGGAGGAGAGGCCTCTCCAGCTAGACTCCAAGCTTTCAGATGCAGGACTGGACCCTGTGGCAGGGGACTGCCTGGGCCACGTGAAAAAGACGTCCCTGGAGGGGACTTCATGTTCCTCAGAGGCCCGCAGACATTTCAGGGACAAACCCGCAGCTCTGGCCACAGAAAGATGAGGACGCCAGCCCCAAGCTGGCTCAGGGTGACGCGGTGCCTTCTTCAGCCTGACTCTGCCGCTCAGAACTGACAGGGCTTCAAGGAAAACACCCAAGGCGCAAGCCTTTCCCACCCAGCAGGCAGCAGACAGCATCTTGGCTGGAATAATATTATTCTGTAGTTCCCTCCACGGTTCCCTCATAAATTCTTGTGGATGGAAATCCGAGAGGAACCGGGAGTTATGTAAGACTCTCGTCTTGTCCTACTCGCGCTTATGAAATGAGACTTCAGGTGGGAAAAGGAGAGAATGGTGAAAACGGGTTCTGTGTTTGTTCCACCTCTTCTGCTTGGTGTGAATATTTGCAAGAAAATTAACAAGAGGAACAAAAAGGAAAGGGAGGGGAGGGGAGGGGAGGGCAGGGCAGGGCAGGGCAGGGAGAAGGGTTCCTGTTCCTGGAAATGAATAAACACATCCCAGAGGGATGAATTGCAGGATGCTGTCTCAGGCCTGCCCGTGGGTTACATACATCAGCGATGAAGACACTGGCCATATTCACCTTCTTGGTCTCTTCCTAATGGGCCGGTTAGGGAAGATGGAGCCTTTCAAATCTAGGATTCCAGAATCATAGATGGATTGTTTATCTGTTTCCTCCTACTCCTAAAAATGGCCTTAGAAATGGCAGCACGGAATTCATAAGCCCACACCAGGATTCCTAACCTGACTCTGCTCCTTGGTCACAAGAGTGCTTGGGGAAATTTGGGACCCCTCCTGCGTCTCACGCTCCTGCTCTTGTGCAGGGAAGAAGCGCTCATCAGCTCCGTGGGGGGACTGTGAGGTGAGGTGAGACCCTGAAGTGCATGCTACCAGTTTGGCTGAGGGAACTGAGCTAAGAGAAAATAGGTCTCTCCCTCTCTCTCCCTCTCTCTCTCAATCTCTGTCTCTCTCTGTCTCTCTGTCTCTCTCTCTGTCTCTCTCTCTGTCTCTCTCTCTCTCTCCTCTCTCCCTCACTCTCTCTCTCTCTCCCCTTCGCTAAGGACAAGCGCAGGCAGGATTTAAGGAGAGCACTTTATTTATCTTTACTTACTTGTATATCCTGGTTATCTCCCCAGGCCAGGATGCGAACCTGGATCCTTGGGCTGTATGAGGACTTCATTTAGGCTGGAAGTAGTGAACTGAAACAGTACTCCGCCAGAGTGCGTCTCTTTCTTTTTTAAAAAACATTGTAATTTTCATCTTTTTAAAAATTGTTTTTAATATTTATTCTTTCTTTAGTTCGCTTCCCTAAATTCCATTTTGGAGATTGAAATTGCATCTCAGTCTCTATTTCACACCACACCTATTTGGATTTTTAAAAACTATATTCTCATTGGATAAAAAAACAAACAGTTGCAATCTTCTTCAAATTCAGTCTTCACACCTGGGTTACCCATTCTCCATCTCTTTCTTCTCAAAGTCCTTGCATTCTTGGCGACACCCAACCAAATATCATTGATTATGATCAGCATACCAGAGTGCAAATATTGTGGCCAATCAAATCCCGCATCTCCCAGCCTCCTCTGCGATTAGGTGTGGCTGCTGGAACTTCTGGGATCGCGCCCTAAAAGATGAATAAACTTCCTCCGTTCCCAGGGACACTCAACAGCTAGGGCACAGCTGTCATCTTATACCACAGCGACGCGAGGCCAGAGGACACCACTCCGGGCTCTGAAGCAGAGAGAGAGGGTCTGAGCTGATGCCTGTGGATCTGCCAGCACTTTTGCTCAGGACCATCCCTTCCAGGATTTCCTTTCACCAGGAAAAACAAAACGAAGCCTCCTATTTCCTCACACCATTGCTTGCGTTTTCCGTTGCAGGAACTCAGATTGAATTACTGCATGTAAGCTCTCCTTTTACACTAGTCCTGCCTCTTGACGTGCCTGGTATTCACAGTCCCATCCTCCCCAGCTCCTTTATGCCCACGGTAAAGACAGGCAGGCAGGCATATACAAGGGTAGTGTGCTTTCTGCCACTCTTAATTGCTTTACAATACATATCAAGGTCAAATTCCATGCCAGGGTACACAGAGCTCTAACATCTTTTTACCACTGGGCTGTTAAGCTATAGTGTGGATATCTCATGATCTGTTTAGCAATTCTCTATTCTCAGGAGGCTTCTTTTCTTTCAACTAATATAAACCTTGCTGCAATAGACATCTGGTACAGTGACCTTTTCCGCTGTGCTTTTGTTTCTTAGCAAACACCACCCTAGTGGAATGACAGTGCGTGTATGTGGGATACCTTCTTTTTATAGATGCGACAAGAGAGGTCATGAAAAACGATGTAAACCTAACAGAGAAAGACAGTGGAATCTTCCTGAATACATTCAAGGTCCTTCCTACTCGCACAGTGTTCGAGGCAGTCACGGTTATTGAAGGACATCCAAATAGTTTCAGTGCTCTGTTAATCTGCTTGAACAACGCTGGCGTCAGGGAGCTCACTGCCCTTCCTGTCATCGTTGGAGAGAATGGACTGTCCTTGCCGACTTCGTTTTTTAAAGGAAAGGTGCAGGCAGAAATGAAGGTGAGCAGGCAGGCAGGAAGAGAGAGGACCAAGAAACATCTGTTTTGTTGTCTTTAGTTGTTCACACTGGTTGCTTCCTCCCTCTCCGGGTTGGGATTTGAACCCAGAGGCATGTGGCCTGCTCCTTTGAAAGCGATTTACCTAACCACTGCTCCCACAGGGCGAGCCTTTTCCTGACATCTTGCTACAATCTGATTTCATACAAACTCTACTTTCTGGTCTCAGTTCTGGCTCCCAGAGAGCAGGTGAGACTCAACCAGGTAGCATTAAGAAGATATTCCGTGCTATGTATTTGGACCATGATAGATCTAGCATGCACTCTTGGGCCGGCCCTGAGCATGACTGAGAGAAAGAGGACAGACGTGGTCCCGGATGGGAAGATGATTACTCTCCAGGGTTGGGAGGACATCGTTCGTCAGCCTTAGAGGGAGGTGACTCATTCTCTGGCAAACCCAGCTTTGGGGTGTTGTGAAAATCCAGGATGGCCACAGGGGCATATTTAGGACTGTTCGGAGTTCAGAAAGAATGCAGGTGGCTTTGAGGATTCATTTGGGAAAAGTGTCAACTAATGGAAGAAATCATGTCCTCTTTAAAGGTTGATCTGTTTTTTTTCTGGAAAGATTTCACACTTGTAAGCATTCCCATTCACAAGAACCTTTCTCAATAGCTCTTCCTCTCTCCTCCTCCCCCTTCTTCTTTCTCTCTCTTGAGACAATATTTAGAAAACAAATGAAAAGAACATGATCTCTAGGAGCAATTCTCCTCCTTGCCTCTCCAGGAAGCCTGCAAGACTTCATTGAGACAGATCAGAGATAGCAGCTCTCACTCGAGACACTGGGTCATTCAGGGGAAAAAGAAAAGTTAGGAGTAATAACTGACATCTATAGGAATTCATATTTAGACAATCCAGAGGAAGCTGCTGTTTGGAATCAAAAGAACATGAGGCCTAAAGCCAACTAGCTTTCTCTTGGGAGCCTAGATGCCACTCTGAGCTCGGGGATGGTCAGATCCCTCCTGTGTTTTGATTTCCTTGCAGCCGAAAGAGGGTGGAATGGGGCCTGAATCAAAGTCTGCAAGGGCGTCGATAAAGAACAGTCGTAAAGTAACTGCAGTCACGCCTGGCCCACTGGTGGCAGTCAGCGCCTGTGGGGTCTCTTCCTCTGCGTGGCCTGGGAAGGCTTGCTGAGCATTGTCGCTGTCCCTGACGGGTGCCCGAGGACACTCATTCACTTTCAGGATGTGAAGAAGCAGGTCAGCAAAGGCGCAGGACCACGCACAGCCTCAGGCAGCCAGGGCTGTCCCTGAGCCTCTGTTCAAATCCAGATGCGCAGATGCCCAGGAGACACCCAGGGGCCACCGCTCAGTTATCCTCTCGCACTGACTGGACCGCTGTGAGCCACGAGGTGACAGGTCAGGTGCAATCGGTGCGGACCGGGCATGAGTCTTGTCCTGACTCTGCCTCCTGTCGCCTGGGTGACCTGGGCAAACCAGTTGACCGCTCTGGGCTCCAGTTCCTGAGATGGAGCGTGGGGGTGCCAAGCCTCTCCTTGCTCCCAGGGAGAAATGTGTGCTGTTCAACCATGATGCGAAATGCGCCATGGAATGGCTTAGTGGTGAGAAGGGAGTAAGAATGACCCGTCCAGCGGATTTGAGATTTCTTCCTCTGTCCTGTGGGAAGAACAATGCAGATGGCCACCTGGGTGTCACCGACTGGGGAAGAGGTGCTGACCCGCTCTGGCTCCACTCCAGCTCCCGTCAACCCACACCTTTGCCCTCCAAGGTCTCCTTTGGACCCGAATCCTGAGACTGTGCTCTCACGTGCTGGTCAATGATTGGCAACCTGACCCCCTTTTGCTGAGGGCAGGAGAGTTTGGGGTGCAAGGTCTGTGCTCCCTGGCGTGAGTGTGGGTGGCCGAGGACTTTTCCTGAGCATCAGCTGATGTCTGCAATAATGGGACCTCCCACCAGTATAATGGCCCAGCCCGTCATCTCAGGTGCCTCTGTTGCTGTAAGACAGTGAGTGAATCAATGGCTCCAACTCTTTACTCCTTATAGTCTCATAATAATTGATCTTAATTGAATGCTTGCTCTCTGTCAGGTGCTCTGTTTAAATGATTCCCTTGTTCCTCAAGCATATCGGCCTTGATTAGCGGTACCTGCTGTATTTGAAATCTGGTAGTGCATTATGTGTGGGAAGATTCTTTTTGGTGGACATCTAATGGCAGGTGGCTATACGGTTTGGGGCACCCCTCTCAACAATTCTTACTCTAAGTTGCCACTAGGAGGGCAGGATATAGTGATTATATGAGTTTGTTTATCAGTTTGGCTGCCATAATAGGTTATCTTAGAATAATCATAACGATACCAAAAGTTAAAATTAATTATCTTTTCCATAAAAGCTTAGGTAGGTAGTCCAATGCTTGCACGGTAGGTTCATCATCAGAACTCAAGCTTCTTCAATTTCATTGTTCCTCTTTCTCGATACAAAACTCATGTCTCATGTTCCAAGATGGCTGCCTCAGCTCCACCCACCACATCCTCCTCCCATTTAGTGAGCAGGGGGAAAGGGAAAGTTGTACATAATACTTTCTCTCATATCCTATTTATCAACCTAGTCACATAGCTGAATTGAAAAAAGGCTATGGGAAAGTCACATTTGGACTAGGTATCTTCTACCCAGCTAAAATGTCTTACCTTTAAGAGAAGTGAAGAATAGATACTGGAGAACAACCTGTTTCTGTCATGGAGATTCAGATCATGGTCTTGGAGACCTGAAAACTCATTATTCCTTATGCAGACTTTTCAATGGAGTGGCACTTCTAAACAAATTTGTACTTGATTAGCAGTATCTATGTGTATTTGAAAGATGATTGTGTGGGAGATTTTATTTAATGTACATGCAATGAGCTTAAATCTCAGCTCCATCCCTTTCTAGCTATGTGGCTGAAGGAAAGTGTATTAGTTATCTATTACTATATAATCAATTATTCAAAAGCTTTCCAGCTAAGAATCAACAGACCTTAGTTCATTATCTCACAGTGACTGTGAGTCAGGGATTTCAGGGGCACAGCTTGGCTGGTTTCTGGCTCAGGGTCTTTGACAAGGTGCAGTCAAGACATTGACCCCAAGAGGCTTGACTGGAGCTTCCAAGATGGCTTATCAGCTGGGTGTCAGTTGGGACCCAATGTTGCCTGCCACATGCATCTGTCCGCAGAGCTGCTTGAGTATCCTCCAGCCATGGGGTTCCCCAGAGTGAATGATCCCACAGAAAAGAGCAAAGAGCAGGCTGACCTACCTGTTGTCTAACATCACTGCTTCTGTCAAGGCTGCTCCTTGGAGGCTCTGTGTATCTGCACTCAGTGGAAGAGAATTCGGCTCCATCTTTTGTTTCCTCTTTCTTTTCATTGTAGTAATTATTCCGCACATTAAAATAAACTCATATGTGCAGCCTCCCCATTCCTCAGATATATATCAACACACCCTGTCTTCCACCACATCACCAAGTGTTTTTTACCATTGTCCAGTGGGCCCCGCCATCACTTGTCCTACCCGCCTCACCCCCACCCCATTCCCTATTGGTCACCTCAGTTCTACTGCAAGTGTCCAAGGGTTGGTTTTGTTTCGTCTGCTCCTTTGTTTTGTCTGTTCACATTCCATCTATGAGTGAGGTCCTCTGGTGTCTGTCTTTCTTCTTCTGACGTGTTTCACTGAGCATCATCCCCTCTAGATCCATCCATGTTGATTCACATGACAGGGTTTCCTCTCTTCTCAGGGCTGTATAGTGTTCCATTGTATATATGCACCACATCTTCTCCATCCATCCACCTGGTGTTGGGCACTTAGGTAGTTTCCAGTTCTTAGTTATTGATAATAGGGCTTCAGAGAGCAAAACTAATTCACTTTATGAATTAGTGTTTTTGTGCCTTTTGGCAGGATCACATGAGATTTCCATCTTCAACTTTTTGAGGAAGGTCCACACTGTTTTCCATAGGGATTACACCAATTTTCACTCCTACCTACAGTGTAAAACTCTTCCCTTTCCTCCACCTCCTCCTCAACACTTGTTGTTTCCAGACTTTTGGATACTATAGGCTCCCTCTTTTGAAGGAAGGAGAGGCAAATAATTTGTGTACATAGTTTAACACCACCCTAGCAAGTAAGCTATCCTTTGTAGCTGAAATGCAGCCTCCCCATGCATGGAATACAGAAGACCTAATTCATAGGGTTTGGGGGTGTTGAAAGAGACCACCTGTGGAAAGCACTAGTCATTTTTCAAGGACTCAGCAGGCAGGTACTAATATTGACATTTCCTAACTTTCTTCTTCTCACCCAGGTGGACATGACCTTGTCCTCTCTGTGACTCTTGGTGGACACAAATACCTCTGCCCATCATAATAGCTCATCTGAGGACTGTGCTCCTGAAGATCACTCATAATTGGAAATAGACGGCGTGAATTCAAGACCAGCATTCCTGTGGTAGTGGAGTCTTTCTGTTCTGCAGGTAAAGCAGCAGACACGTGGCGATGGTGCCAATACAGCTCACTCCGCGTGCCAGCTTGGAAGTGGTGTCTGGTGGGGGTACGGTGGAGACTTTGAGTTCTCCCCCATGTGGCAGGTCGATTGGGAATGTTTTGCATCTTCACCTGTGTGACTTCAACCACAGCATTCACGCTGGTTTAGAGCGAAGGCATTGCAGGTGTGTGTGGATTTGCTTCTGGTACTAGGTGAGTTCCCTGAGGACAAAAATCAGGGGCCTCAGTAAGCAGTTCTGCTTTGTGATCTGTTTCCTAGGGAGTCCCGGGATGTTGCCACCACCGCGCAGAAGGCCTGCGTTGAAGCTCAGCTAGGGCCTGCCGGGTAGAGAAGCCACAGCAAAGGTCAGCACAGAGGGGCAGGGAGGAGGAGAAACTCTCCAGATGAGGAATCAGAAACGGGCCCATGAGAACGCACTCCCTTCATGTCATAGGTCCAGGCCAGACAAGGAGTAGAAAGGACCCAACAGAGACAGGAGCCAGAAATGGAGACTCTGTGACCTCGGGCTGGAGCCCCCTCCCCTTCCTGCTGCTGTGACAAGACACAGAGCTGGATGGCCAGGTCTCGTCCTGGCCAAGAAGCCAGAATTCAAGAGCCTCCCCTGGGCAGTGGCCGCCCGGGCACTCCTGAGCCGTGGATGTAGGTGCTGGTTCTTTCTTGGACTCTCCCCCGGCATAGTCTGCAGGTGCTGCGGACCCAGCACATTGCAGATGGCCTCCTGTCGCCCCTCGTCCTCAGAGTTCCCAGGGACTGGCTTTGCCCTGCTTGTTTCTGTGACCTGCTGCTGAGACCCACCACTGTCCCCTTCCTGCCTCCTTACCCCTCTTCGTACTTACGTCGAATCCTGCCCTTCTGGAGGACTCTCGTCTCCCTAACAGTCACTGCCCATCCCCGCACTGCCTTCTTAGCTCTGGCCTCTCCTGCTGTTACGCTATCCTCAAAAGGCACTTCTGGCACACGCTGATGGAGTAGTGGTTAGGTCTGCCACCCTCGGCCTAGAGCACAGGAGCACAGTCCCTGGGTTCACATCCCAGGACCGGGGCAATCAACCAGGATGAAGAGGTAAATTAAATAAATAGTTTCTTCCTTCTCCTCTCTTCCTGCCTGCCTCTGCTCACCTTCATACCTGCCTGCATCTTTTCTTTAAAACAAAAAAAGGCCTCCTAACTGCAGCTGGGGCACCCCATTCCCTGGACCCGAAGTCGGCTGTCTTCTCTGACTCAACAGACAAGATGACAAAGGAGTTCTCAGCTTGCCTCCCAAATGGGAGCCTGACTGGATCCCACATATGAGCACTCTGAGCTCAACACCCTTTTCTACCTGGCAACTGGCCTCGGCTCCCACTCGGCCCCACCCAGCTCCCTCACCCTCCACCTGGCCCCGGGCCCTGCAGTTCCACGGGGATTCACCTCCCACCCAGGCCATCCCCCCAGCGCACCCGCTTGTCTCTGGGCTGCAGGGCTGCATGAGCCACTGTGGTCCTTGCAATGGGGTGAAGGACCTCCTTTCAAAAGCAGCGTGTGTCATGTGTCAGCGAGGGGCCTCCACCAGCCCCTGCCCCCGAAGGCCCCGGTGGCCCATCCACCCCCGACTCCACGCTGCACGTGGCACTCACAGCAGGAATGAGAAGGAACCTCTGCTTTGAGTCACAGAGACTGGGGATGATTCTCACTGCAGCCTCGTCTCTCCTGTCCCGATGACCCAGGTCCCACTGTGGACTGGAAATTGGCCACTAGATGTAAACTGGTGAGTAGGAAAGATGTGACCCTTGCCCTTGGAGGTCGTACAGCCTTGTGAAGGTAAAACATAGTAAAAAGTAGACAGAAATGCCTCCACAGCCTCCATGCACGTGTGGAATCGTGGCAGGTGGTGGGAGAGGACTAACGGGAGGGTGATGAAGGACAGGCTTGGGGAGGGAGACTCAGTCAGCTGGTGAGAGAGCCAGGACTCGGGGAAGGCGGGCATCCTGGCAGCGTGGGAGAGAAAGCAGGCATCCAGCTGGGGTCAGCATGAGGGGGAGGAAGGCCTGGCTCCTGGCAGAAGCGGAGGGAAGCCCGGGAGGCTAGAGAGGCTGGGCCACGGTGCAGGGCAGGCCACAGGGCCACAGGGCCACAGGGCCACAGGGCCACAGGGCCACAGGGCCGCTGCAGAGGAGTCCGGCTTTTATTTGAGCATCTGGAGGCCCCAGTGTCTGGAGGAGGTGACGGGGCTGAGCCCTGGGGAAGGCGCTTATTTCCACTAAGCCGGAGCCAGGGGGCTGGCCCAGCCCCTGTCCCTGGCACGGGCCCTGAGGGTCCCTGAGCTCAGCCGGCCTCGGCTGTCTGCCAAAGGGAAGGGCGACTTCCTCCTCTGTTCTCACAGCACAGCAGACGCCCCTCTCCCAGGCAGTGCAGTGGTCCCGGCGGCCGCCTGCGGCCCTCGCCCACCAGGTCCGGCAGGAGTACAGGTGCCCGGCCTGCAGGCGGGCTCAGGGGTCCTGGAGGAGCCCGGGCCAGCAGTGCCGGGAACCGGGCGCCCCGCACAGGACTGTGGGCAAGGTGACAGGTGCCCACACGAGCAGGTTGGCTGGCACGCCTGTGACAGCTGTGGACACCCCTTCCCTCTGGGAGCACCGGGGGTGAGGCCACCTTCAAGGTCACTCTTCTCAGCTCTGCACACTCACCACACACACAGACACAGCACACACTCAACACACACACACCACACACACACCACATACTCCACACACACACACACACA